>JAJAGP010002076.1:37014-95292 GCA_025084515.1 Ancistrus triradiatus
ACATTTTGACAGATTTATGAGTGCCGTGTACCATCTACAATCGGTTCTAGGTCAGAAAGCAAAACCAGAATTAATTCATACATTAGACGCACCGCATTTTAAGGCGCACTGTCGATTTTTGAGGAAATTAAAGGATTTTAAGTGTGCCTTATGGTCCGAAAAATACGGTAGTTCATGGTAATGCATAGAATTCACCATGGTTATTTTCAAAATGGCTCCAGGATACCGTTGTGGAAAGTTATTAAAAAAAGATTTCAGAAGCTTGAACTATCAAGCCAAGTACTTTTCAGAGCCATATGAAGAACGTGTGTAGCAACCAACACCAACCCCTTGCCTAAATTGGGCCATCCATCAAAATCTGATTGAAAATTACTTTAAGACAACAGAGCCCATTGCCACTCACTATGAAATTTAACTGAACTTGATCAGTTTTACAAGGAAGAATGGGCAAAAACACTGCATGGCCAAAATAAAAAAAAAAGTCACCACCTGGATTAACTAAGCAAGTGTCAAATTATTGGCATGCATCAAGCAGAGAAAACAACTGATAGCTGAAACTACTAAGGTTAAGAACTGTCCGACATTACTAAAAAGTGGAAGGACAGTGGGGAAAACATCATCGAGGAAGGAATGTGGTCAGAAAATCTTGAATGATCGTGATCAGCGATCACTTAAATGCTTGGTGAAATCAAATAGTAGAAAAACAACAGTAGAACTCATGGATATGTTTAATAGTGTGGAAATGATGCCCCAGCCGATGTGTGCGGTAATCAAAGCTAAAGGTGGTCCAATGAAATATTAGTGTGTGACCAGGCAGTGTATTTCCCAGTCCAGGTGTGCAAACTTGGTAGAAACACAACCAAACAGACTGTTGGCTGTAATTAAAGCAAAAGGTGACTTTACAGAGAGCAGACCACAAGCACAGCAAAAAAATGATCTTCAGCCTTCTGTCCTTACTAGTGGAATATACTCCACTAATATACTGCATATTAATAAATACTACCGGGAAAAAGTAAAGTATCACTACTGTATATAATTAGTCAACATCCCTGTACATTGTAGCAGTTTTCTTTCATTTATTAGTTAATTTAAAGTTGCATCAGCATCAATAGCTATCCATGACAGGAGGAAGGTTACAACAAAACTAGTCAGACACATTCATACTGGGCTAATTTACAGCAACCATTTAACCTAACGCATCTCTTCAGAATGGGGGTGAAAACCGAAGTACCCGGAGGAAACCCAGAGGAGTTCAAGGCAGGGATCAAACCAGGGATCTCTGAGGTGCCCTCACTGACTGCTTGTGCCACCGTGCCGCCAATATTGTGAGAATAAAACTAACAACCAAATGAGTAAAATGTGGCAAATGTTTGTAGCTTTGACAAAAGACTAAACATAACTCAATATTACCTTGACTAAAGTATTTCTGGTTTGCTACTCAGCCCCTTTGTTCCAATGAAGGAAAATGTTAATTTTACAGAAAGCCATTGTAAACAGTTGCATGCTTATGACTCCAAAGAAATGCCCATGGTTTTTTAATCTCATGTTCAGTAAGCTCATGTAGAACCGAATTTCTATCCTTCAAATTGTTGAATAAGTGGATAAGTCATGAACATGCTGGACAATCCTAGGAAAAGTGGAACTACAACTACTGACAAAACTATTTAAAACAATGGAAGAATCATTTATAAAAGGTCTCCACAGCAACAACGCCACTGAACTCTAAAAACGCATCATAGACTTGGTAAAACGCCCTTGGCAAGTGCTCAACACTGATTAATGGAACAGTTTCATTGTTTGGTAAGGCAGCCTCTTCTTTCTGGCCTTCATTAAACACAATGTCCAAAGCTCTCAGCAGGATGGCTGCCATCAGAAAAAGCCTAGATTCACTTGCATTTTTGTACAGTCGAAACAATTTACAATCAGAATCACCCTTAAAGCTATTGGCTTCTAGTCACCGACAACAGCGCTTAGACAGTTTAATGTAACCAGCGAGCAAGCCTCTGTTCTCCCTCACATTCACCATCATGTATGCGCATTAAAAAGACAGGCAGTAAAAAGCTGTTGCTTAGCAACCATTGCCATAACAATATGTATGCCTTGAGAAAACAAAAGGGTGTTTGCAGCAGGCTAAATGGAGGAGAAGATTCCTACAAATAATGAACCGATACAGGTCGGACTAGAGAGGAAGGTGTGAACAATGGTGCGAGTGCTTTGGAAAGGCAGGAAAAGGACACAGTGATCTGAGGAGAGCTCAGAACACCACCTCTCACAAGAACCCATCACAGGAGGGAGAGATGAGATACTCTGATGAGACGAATGCATCACACACAGCAGTTCCATATTGTTTGCAAAACAGCTTTACCACTCACTACGTGTTTACAATTTTGACAGATGTCCAAGGGCGTACTCACACTAGGCAATCTGTACCGCGCTTGGGCACCCGGTTCATTTCACTATTTTAATCGCTCCAAATTGTGCTGCCTCCATAAAATTTTCTTCTTATATGAACAGCACGAGAAGCTGAAAATCAGTGACTGATATGACTCATACTTTTGTTTGATGGAAACCAAAACTCCACTGACAGGCAGCATTACAAACAACACGGAAGATCAACCAGATGAATCTGAGGCTTAACCACTGAATGTGAACCAGTTCATATAGTTATAAGTTAGAGACTTAGAATAGGACAGAAACATACACTTACTGTTGTATTTTCAGTCAAATATCACAAATATTATACAAAGTTCTATTATTTTAAGTCACACGTTACAGCGTTTATCTTCCCCCATTTTTTCCTCTCCACAGAAACCCTCCCAGATAACTACATTACACGGGTAACAGTTCCCTCTAGGGGATAAGCTCTGCAAATCCATTAGGTACACATTCACTACTAATGCCAGCTTGTTACAAATACAGATTTTTTATTCCCCATTACAATGTATTATAATTTTAAGTTCAAATTGATAGATGGTCATTAAACATCACACCCTGTACTGAACATCATGGATAGCAGTGTTACAAAATGCAAGATCTAGACCACAAATGAGTAGGCGCTGGCAAGTGAGCCATTGACTCCTTGAGATTCATAAGAAAAAAACCTTAAATAAAACCAGGGTCAAACGGGGAGGGCATTCTCTTCTGGGTGAGACAAGACTACAGGATGAAGTTCTTAAGAGTCCCCGTCTAGCTGTATATTAAAAGGAAATCAAGTAGCACTGTGGGTAAGACATAGGATCTTCAAGAAACTCTCTCTATTCCTCCCTCATTCTTATCACTAGTCTCTCACACACTCACCTGCAGCTCAGCGATGGTGATTTTGTGGTAGATTTTCTCCTCGTCCCTGCGCTCATCCTGGGGCACAGTGATATTGGCCAGAGCTATCTCAAAGTCCAGAATCTGCTGCATCTGGCTCAGAGTGGAGTTCTTATCTCCTCCCAGTAGCAAGCCCAGTTCCACCATGTAATCTAAATAAGCCTTCAATACCTAAAAAACACATCTTTGTTTATGAATAATTCATAAGATACTAGGTTAAGTTATTATAATCGAATGCTGTGAGTTAAGCCATGCATCACTATACAGGCTATATGGAAATATTCAACATATGCATCCAATACTAGCAATTAAATAATATACTATCTGTCGAATGTATATTGTGCACAATCATTTTGACACATTATTCTAAGTCTATTCGGAGTAGGGAAAACATTACTGTCAACCATAATCATCTACAAAATACAACAGAGATCTGATTTTTTTAAAAATGCTAGCCTTCCAGATCATGGGGTATAGAGCACAGCCCCAGGTATGTATAAAATATAAATACTACACAGACAAAAGTTTGTGGACTCCCAAAAAATGACATCCAAACATGGGTATTAGTATGGAGTTTGCACCAACCTTTACTGCTACAACAGCCTTTCTCCTTGTAAAAGAGCTTTCCTCTAGATTTTGGAACATGACTGTGAGGTCAGCTTCTGATGTTAGACAATAAGTTCTAGCTCACTTGGATTTCCAGAGCATTTTCAAGGTGTCTGATGTAGGTTCAAGGTTCTGTGCAAGCCAGACACGTTTTCAATCCAAGTTAACAAAACCAAATCTCTTTGGACTTTAAGGACAGCAGGGGAAAAAGTTGATGAACTGACTTGTTGGAAGCAGAAACTTAGAAATGTGTCATATTGAGTTTCACCAAGTAGCAGAGCTCAATAATAAGAAGGGTTGTCCACAAACTTGTCTTTGTCACATTTCAAGTCTTTGTGTAATGTTTCACATTCTTTTTCAAACTTTTTTAACGTCATAAGAAATTGTGTATATTTATATTAATAAATTATGTTCATATCATTAAATACTATTCTATTTCTGAGTTTCAAAACTAATACAGTAATACAATCAAAAACAATACAATCCAGTACCTTAACCACTGCACAATCACATTCCTTTAAAGTACCTCACATGTGGGATTTATATCAACATCCAGTAAATCTGCATGAACCAAAGAAAACCAAAGAATCTACCTTCTCGTTAGTCTTATTGAGGTAATAATCTCTGGATGGCAGAAAGAGCCCAGATTGGTCCACCTGGAAAATATAAGGAAGCTCAGTCAAGCACCCAACTAAGCAAATTGAGAATAATGAGTGAGCTGAATTTTTTAATTGCTCAGTCTGCTACCACTCCTGATATTTAGCTGACCTAACACTTTTATTGCCCATGATTCATTTTGGATCATCATGGTCAAACCAGTAAAAATATATTGTGAAAATGTATTTTTTGCTAATTAAGGATATTAGCCAACTAGTTTAGAACATAGGCTTTGTAGCAATAAGCGCCCTGTTATCACACATCATGTCTTTTTATACTGTATATTAGCTATACATGTCATATTTTGTTCCACTCATCTATGTAAAGTGACCTTGGGTATTAGAAAGGTGCCATATAAATGCAACTTATTATTATTATAATAATAATTATTATTATTATTATTATTGTTATTAATATTGTTAGCACATGGTGCATAAATTAGGGGATGTGGCCAATATCCTCTATACTGTAAAAAAAATAATAATAATAATAATTAAAAAAAAAAAGGCCTGAGCCTTCTCATTGAGGTAAGCAGCATAGCACAACTTATTTAAAAATGCTGGTATAGCCAATTCTGTGCTGTGTCACGATCCGCGGCCAGAACCTGGTATTTTCTCTCGTGGGCTACACGGACTACATTGCCCACGTCTGGATTACCATCTGTTGCGGTTCTGTCTGCTGGATTACTTTGTTCACTGGACTTTCCTGGATTATTGTACTGTTGCTCCATCCGAACCAGGACTTTTGTGTTGTGGTTTCGCCAGTTCGGTGTTGTGTGTGGCTGCGTCCGCTGGTGTTTTGTTCAGGCAGGCATTAACGTAGCTTCACGTTAGCCTCCGCGGCTTAACACTAACCTCCGTAGCTCACGTGGCCTTACACTACCCTCAAACAAATTCATCTCAATAACCAAGCTATAAATTCAAAATACAGACACCTGAATGACATTGCTGTTGGAGTTCTTGGGGTCCACACTGACTCCCACTGTGAAAAAGGGCTGAGCTCTGTATGGACCCGACACCGTCTTCAGCACCTCCATGAAGTTATCCTTATCCCAAGATTCAGTGATGTTCCAACCCCCAGTCTGAAAGCATACAAGGCTTCAATGGTTATCAAAGTATTCTCTACAAATTCTGTGTTTACATACAGGATCTAGTGAATTATACAAGCTACTGAATCCTAAGCCAAAATATGACCCTGGTTCATGGATGAGTCATGGAGCAAAATGCTAAATCACTCTTTTGATATGGGTCACATTGCCTTCTGTAAACGTGGTAGAAATGAGATGCAATCAAGTTAGTGCTGGCAGTAGACATCAAACTCCATTAAATGCAGCTCTCCCAAGAGAACAGGCGCTATAACTAAGGTCAGCCAAGCCTATTCATTCAATCACTCTAACCACCTCTGCACAGACAGAGTAGGACAGAGAGCCAGAATGAGCAGGGGAAATCGGAATCTCTTCTCCTTCCATCACTCTCTTCCCGTCTCCACACTCATTTTTTCTTCAGCAAACACTGCTATCAGGGGGAAGGTTTTAAATTACACACACGGGCTGTTGTTTGACACTCCACTATAGATGGTATAAATTATAGAAGAGGAAGAGTTTTACAGAGCGCTATCCTCAAAATTGCTGACTGTTATTAAGTGACATCACTTAGGGAGAAGTGTGGGAAAAATATTCATTAATGCTAAGCTATCAGTGTGATTTGGGTGATTTAAGATAAACAACAGTATCTGACACAAATAAATCCTAACTTGGAGTCTGCAGTTGAATTTAGTTTCAACGTTCTATAATGCACAGTACTGTGCATAAGTCTAAGGCCACCAATAGATTAGATATGCCATGTTTTACCAATGGTATAAGGACCATATACAATTATTTCGCAGTCTCTTTACTGGAATACAACCAGAAAACGCAGGACATTTATATGCAGTATTAAAAACAGCATTTATAGGCTACATTAGCAAGTATTTAGTGTAACCTCCCATTACACTTGAGGAATAGCAGCATCTGGCAGTTTCATCGGGATGCCTAGTTGACCCTTCTATAGTGCGAGGACGCTTGATCAGAAATGGTCATTTTGGAGGGGTAGCAGCCAAAAAAACACTGTTTTTTGGAAGGGGAACACTGTGAAAAGGCTAAGATATGCTCAAGCACACAAAGACTGAATTGTTGGATCCAATCCTTGACAATATGTTATATATGGTCACTATACCCTTACCCCTAAAACAAAAATCCACCAGTTAGATTTCTGCACAGTACTGCAGCTAAACTGATTATACCAATAGTCTGTTGTACAAAATATGAATTACATACTGGCCTGCCACAATTATAGTAAGAAAAAAAGTAGAATTTCACACACAGCATCTTACAGACCTTACAAATAATCAACTGAATGTCTCAGACCACATCAGAGAGCCCTAAATCCCCCAGGTATAACATTACTTGATGTCTTCCATTTAAAATAAAACAGAGAGGACATCAAACAATGTTATATCATACTTAAATCGTTTTTATAGAAATGTCACATTTATGCTTTTTCATCGCAAGGGCTCAGTTGTAAAGCTGCTTTGAGACATTGCTCTGTTGTTAGAAGCACTATAGAAATAAATTTGACTTGACTTAGTCACTCGTTCATTTATTCAGCATCACATACATATCAGTGACCATAAGTAGGAAAATAGTATGGACACCAAGATCTACAGTGGTGCTTAAAAGTTTGTGAACCTTTAGAATGTTCTATAGTTCTGCATAAATATGACCTAAAACATCATCAGATTTTCACACAAGTCCTAAAAGTAGATAAAGAGAACACAAACAAATGAGACAAAACTATCAGACTTGGTCATTTATTTATTGAAGAATTTACATATGGGTCCTTTGGTTGAGGTGACGATAAACCTGAACCACAATGCCTACACTGAGCTGCTGGACAACCAGGTTTTACCTATTGCTCATTTACATAACATTCCTGTTGAATTAATGTGGAATTTCTTGTTGAATTAGTGAAATTTGTCAGTAGTTATGATACCTCAAACACATTGGGTCAGGGTGGGAGAGTTACCTTAGCAATGAGATCAATGAGTGGTTGGGCTCCCAGCTCCTCAATGCGCTGCTCATTCAGACAGGACAAGTAGTAGAACTGAGCTTTCTTCTCTGCTTCACTACTAGAGTTAAAGGTGCCGTTCTCTAGAGGCAGAACAAGAGACAGGGATTATTTGCTCAGCTGGTTTGGTCATGCTCTACATACAGGAATATATTTATTGTGGTCTCACACTGCTCAGAAACACATTGTGTCGAGGGCTGAACAATGATAATGATAATATATGTTACAGACAGAAGCCTTTTAGCTCCATTACTGTTATTTCTGCAATATCGAAAGAAGTTATTGATTACACCGACAAAAATTCAGATTTGCTAGATAGATCCCAAAGTAAATTTAGGCATCCAGTAACATCATGTGCAGCAGCTGTTAAAAGTAAAATCTGAAATTTAAAAGATGACCAATACAAGGAAAATGTACCAGTGCTTTAAAATGTTTTATATATTATGTTTTATAGATTACGTTAGGATTTTTATATACAGTTCTTTGAAATAGGACATTGACTAGACATGACCATAGTCATGTAGTTTAGATACTTTTTAATTAAACAATTATATTAATTAAAACACAAATGTGAAAACACTTAGTTCAGTACAATACAGGTACTTCCCGATTTCCGATGGGGATATGTTCGGACAAATCCATCATAAGTTGAATTTATTGTAAATAAATGAAATATACACTGTATGTGTATATGTATATATATATATATATGTATATATATATATATATATATATATATATATATATATATATATATATATATATATATATATATATTAGTTATATATTTATTTTAGTTACAAACCAGTATATAGTTACAAACCAGTTCCGGTCCAAGTAGGTTCACATGTACAACATATTTAGCCTAAGCATCCAGATTGTGAGCCTCCAACAACTGATCTTGGTTCCTTTCATTTTGGTGTCCATTGTTATGACTCGCCACTTCTTAGTGAGATCATCACTGCTATTACGCTTAATACCAGACATTCTGGGTTTAAAATAGCACAATAAAGCTGTAGTTTCAGTCTCATTAGTTTGGTTACTTAAACATTTCCTTTGCTTCGTGCGAACAGAGTATGTTTCGCTTCTGTGAGGTTTGCTCGGTTACGGTTTCGGCCCCTGTTAGGTTTCTCTGTTCCTTTCGCTCGTATCACGCCACTTGTGTTTGCTGCGTTTTGGACTGTTTGTGGACTTTGTATGCTCAGATCTTAGTTTTGTTAATGCACCCAGTTATCCAGTGTTTTTCAGTTTCTTAATAAAGCTCTGCTGTGTACTGGCTTCTAGTGTTCATCTCCCGCCTTCTGCCCAAGCATGACAGTCAGTAACACCTCTTGACAAAACAAGGACCACCTGAATAGTAATCTATGTATGTTTGCATAAAACCTGAAACACGTACTAAAAACGAAAGGAATGTTGCCATGTTTTCTGCTTGCAATTCTCTTTTCTGTCAGCAGGTGTCACTGGGGTTCGCTCATACTAGTTTTCCATCATTCAGACATGGATTAGACAGAAGACAGATTTTTATTTCCTATTATAAGATCCTGGTCACTAAAGCCAACAGACATTGATCAGATGGACATTAAACGGGGCATACCTATATAATGTCTCTGTGGGACAAAAAATAGTGTTTCACATACGTATAGTTGTTATGGGAAGGCGTTATTTGTTAGGTAGCCTAAAGTATTTTATCAGATGTACAAAAGGTTCTACCAAAAAAGCCTGAATACTTCTGATTTGGATCCTGGATAAAACTGTGTGAATTTCATATTTGAGCAAGCTATTATTTTCTAAAGTAACAAAGATGCCCTGCAGGACTCGTCTCTAATCCATACAAACATGACAGCATGAAGGAGAGCCAGCTCTGTGGTTAGAGAAAAGGGTCATGGGACTGCCCACTGTTCTCCCCAGGACAGCTCATGACCTTTGATTGATTCTTAACAGGTCTAAGCTCTCTGTGGACAGTTCCATTCATTTTATTTCCTATAGACAAAATGTGCTTGTCCAGTGACAGAACTCAGAAGCAATGTCCTACATGACGAAGAAATCAGCAGAGACATCCATGCCCATTTGGTCCTGGTGTTAATGAGCACCCTGTGCTACAAAGATGGAAAAAACAGCACTTAACTTTGGCCCAATAAGATATACATGCATAATAACTATCCCTGTCACCATCACCTTTGTTTCTTTTCATCCAAGTGCTTTTGTCACAACAGGGTTTGTGTTGGACTACGAGACGAGAAATGACCTTACAGTACGCTTTCTAACCTGCGCTAATTCATGTTCTGGTGCTGCAAAAACAAGGACATGTTGTACAAAGCCAGAAGCAGCTGTTTCTTTCATCTCTGATCTCTCCCGTCCTTCCACTTACGCAATCATGTTCAGACACAGGAGGTAGAATATTCCGCTAACTAATTCACAGACGTGCCGTGCCAGGCCAATTACTGGTCAGCAGGTACAGTCCACCATAAAGAAGCAAGACAGGAGGGGGCAGGGTATGTGACGGCTGGCATGCTGCCCTTCTAGCTGAGTGTAATTCAACACCATTTTTTAGTGTAGTGATAATATTTGGGCATGTTGCGTTGCAGTTTTTTGTGTTTGGTCAGACAACTTATATAGACCAAGGCAATTCAGCAGAAATATCCATCTCTCTATAGCGCAAATTATACAGAGCATCTCTACAATACACTTCACAATCCACCATTGTCTCATCTTATCTTTCCTAAATACTCCATGTTCACGTCCGTTCTCTCTGCCCCTTCTTCACCATTTCACATCTTTAACATCTTAAAAAGGCAGCACTGCAGGATCCTGCAGGTGCTGAGGAAATACTCGCATATAATCGTCATCTAACATTCATTAACGAGCTTGTTTAATCTCAACATGATTTGGAGTCATGATTATACCATTTAAAGCTATATTAAACACTTCATCCAAATTAATACCATATGTCTCCTTTCCATTAATGAGATGTCCATAAAACATTTAAAAACAATCAGATTCAGACTGGGCACTGACAAAAGACAACTACAAACTTGCTCACACTGCTTCATTGATCTGTGCTGTGGATACTAGATTCATACATTAACTTTTTTTTATTACCATATACACTCACCAGCCACTTCATTAGGTCAAAACTTGCTAATACCTGTTTGACCCCCTTTTGCCTTCATAACTGCCGTCACTTCTTCTTGGCGGGATTCACAGGGTGCTGAAACATTCCTCTGAGATTTTAAGGTCTACACTGACTGATAGCAGTTTCTGCAGATTTGTCTGCTGCCACATCCTTGATGTGCATACCCCTGGTTCCAACACATCCCAAAGGGGCGCATCATACTGGATTGAGATCTAGTGACAGTGGAGGCCATTTGAGTACACTGAACTCCCTGTCAGTTTCAAGAAACCAGTTTGAGATGATTTGAGCTTTGTGACATGGCATGTTATCTTCCTGGAAGACATGGTCAGCAACAAATTCAGGTAGACCGGTATTTAAAGAATGCTCTGTTGACATCAAAGTGACCAAAGTGTGCCAAGGAAATACTCCCACACCATTACACCGCCACCATCTGAACCGTTGAAACAAGGCATGATGGATCCATGCGTTCCTTTCGTCTATGCCAAATTCTGACTCTATCATCCGAACCAAGACTCGTTTTCCAATCTTCTACTGTCTAGTTCTAGTAAGCCCGTGCAAACTGCAGCATCAGTTGCCTGTTCTTCACTGAAAGAAGTGGCACCCGATGTGGTCTTCTGCTGCAGTAGCCCATCTGCTCAAAGGTTTGACGTGCATTCAGAGAAGCTCTTCTACATCTCTTGATTATTACGTGTTTAATCGAGTTACTGTTGCCTTTCTAGCAGTTTGAACCAGTCTGGCCATTCTCCTCTGACCTCATTTTCTCATAACTGACCCCGACTGGATATTTTTTATTTTTCGGACCATTCTCTGTAAATCCTAGAGATGGCACTGTGTGAAAATCCCAGTAGATCAGAAGATTCTGAAATGCTCAGATCAGCCCAGTTCAAAGTCACTTAAATCACCTTTCTGTCCATTCTAATGCTTGGTTTGTTCTTCAGCAGGTCATCTTGTCCATGCCTACATACCAAAATACATTGAGTTTCTGAAATGGGGTGACTAGATATTTGTGTTAAGGAGCAGTTGAGCAGCTGTACCTAATAACGTGGCTGGTTGGTGTAAAAAAAATCTATTCACTCTCCTGTCTTTTTCCATTTATTTGTAGATAGCTACACAAATGACTGGTAGTGAAAAAAGCTAGATGGCAAAGCAGATGCTGATGCAGTTCAGGATGTGGAGTTACTATTTTATGCTATTATTGGTCCAATGGGAAAAAGCTTGGCAGTGTACACTACTGAATAAGGTGGTTTCCACTAGTTTAAGTTAGAACTCTTGGGCCTTGTTCACAACACATCTTACAAAACGACCTCGCTCTAGCTAGCTCCGGCGTTGAGTCAGTGTGGTAGGGAAGATGATAGCAGAAAAGATGGGGTGAGTTCATTTGAAGACTGACTGCAAAGAGCTGTGTCAGAGTATTCCAGTCAGAAGTGAAAGCTACTTCATGTAGGTCAAATTCAGGCTGCAAGTCTAAATGCCAATATTTTCATGGCTAAACAAGCAAGTCTTGATAAATTAGACACTAAAGTGTAATGTTTTACAGCATCCATTACAACTCACAGTAATGTATCATAAAGGCATTTACTGCAAATTCAGTGCCAATGTTTATTTCGGTACATTTTTTTAAAAAATGATCACAGTTCAGGTGTATTTCCAAGCACTTGAATTAAGATAAGAGCTGTATTCAGAGTTGGGTTATGCTTGCACGATGAGGAGTCCTGAAATTGTGCACAACAGTGTTTACATATAAAGATTAGACCGTCATAGGCCTATACAGTGCTTGATGGTTGCATGTAGGAGTTAGCCCAATACAGACCTGTGTCTCTTTTATATACAGGCCAAATTTTATGCACACTTTAGACAGCCGATAATACCGAGAAAGCTTCAGACTTCAGAAAAACTGGCAATCTTACAAGGGGTGCAATTACTGGCTGTGGAGATTCGCTGCTGTTGGTGTACTAAATTCCTCACTTATTTCTATATATAGGTAACTGCAAATGGTGTAGTTACATCAGTTTTTAAATAGCATTTTAACCATTTCAATTTAAATGAAATTATTTTTGAGTGGTATCCACCCTGTTAGAGTGCCTTTGGATAACAGCAATAATGACAACATTTCTCTATAACATTTGTGTTTTGGGAAAAACACAGACACAACAATTGAGAAAGCCTTATTATTCATCCACAGCCATAAACCTTTCACCCCTTCGTAAGCTTCAGGATTTCTGTTCTTTCTCAATTGTCTGCTTTATATATTCTCTGGTAATGAGAGCTGTTTCTAAGCTGGATTTTCAGTTTTGATCAATTTCAGAAAGCTAAATTAAGACAAACCTGCAGTGCAGGAAAATCAACCGTAATATAAAAATAGCTTTAACTAGATTAACCCCTGATGGAAAAATTAGTGTGTTCCAGCAGCAAACGTAATGGTGCTTGACAAGATTGAAAATATATTGCATAAAATACAGAATAAAAATTATGATGCACAATATGAAAATTTACAGATTATATAACAGAAGTTTTAAATAAATAACATTCTAGGGGAAGGAGTTTCCCATATAATGCCGAACTGTCTACTAATGTAAACATAAAACTGCAAATATAAAGTAATGTAATGTATGAGGCAGCATCTGATTTGCATCCTATATTGCAAGCATGGTGCAATACAATAAATCAGTGTTTCCCAACCACTGTGCCGTGGCACATAAGTGCGCTGTGAGAAATCATCACGAGTGCCATGGAAGATTATCCAATTTCACCTGACTGGTACTCTAAGCAAGCAGCATGTAGTTACAGGCAGAACAATTACATTTGCTTCCATTAGAGGGCAGTAAGCTATCGGCTTTGTGTGTAACTAAACAGCCCCAGGTTTCACACCAAGTAAGTAAATTGAGACTAGATTTTCATTATATTTCAATAAATATTCTTGTTGAGACATTAGTTTTAGTTTCTCTAATGTGAAATATGTGCTGTGGCTCAAAAAGGTTGGGAAACACTGCAATAAATGTTCATCAGAATTTGGGTTTGTTCATTTATTTAATGTCGCTATCAGCAATAGTGGCCATTTCAGCGACACACAAGGTTGCAACTATACACAAGGATACTATTCATGTAGTTTCTCTGCATTATAATGGTGGAATAGGTATCTGCACAACACTTCAAAACACAAAAGCACACCTTTTCAACAAAGTGCAAAAGACACTACACCAGAGATCTAACCTGCAACCTGCTCCTCATGATTGGGCAATGTTTGCATGTCCCAAAATGTCAAATTATGTTTCTGCAGGACCATGGTAACTTATCTAGAGTTGTTGTGCTTTCAAGAGAAGCTGGTGTACCGCAAAACAATGAAAACTGTCAAACATTACTAACATTAAACCCAGTTCTGGCCCTGTCCCACCCTGTCAGAATTTTGCTTTCATCCCGTTTTCCAGGCAGTGCAAGTGCTTTAATGTACAGGGCACCTTACACATAACAAAAGCTTAAGTATGAGCATGAATGTGTGAACGAGTAACTGTACTCTCCCTTACCCAGTAGGTGTTTCAGCATGGCCTGGTTCTGGTCCCAAATGCTGTTGAACGTGCTCCAGCGTGAGCGTCCATCAGGAAGAGGGTTTTTGCGAATCCAGCCACCACATGCATACTGGTAGAAATCCTGACAGGGGTCAACTGTGCGGTCCAGAGACTCCACTATTTTGCTGGCCACTGACACACAGGCCTCTGTTAGACACAGTCCACACGATGGATCTGAGAGAGAGAGAGAGAGAGAGAGAGAGAGAGAGAGAAAACACAAGTGTTACTGACAGAAATTTTAAAGAAATTCAAGCAGGTCAGTGATCTAAAAGTACTCAGAATCAAAGCAAGAAATGTGTTTCTAGCAGGGTTTGCTTTTAAAGCCAAGTTAATAATCAAAACAGCACAAATTATTGAGGGAACTTCAGCTAAATTCACTTTATCCTTGTTTTACTCCTGATACAATAAAGACATCTTAATTATTAAGTGCTGTGTCGTACACTACATCTATAGTTGGCTGTTGTAACTGGATCTTTAATATTATGTTGGTTTGTGGACATCATTCATTCTACTTTTGTTATCCACAGTTCACATTTTTCATGTTTTGATCAAATGTAATTACATTGTACATTACAGGTCTAACCTCCAACTGGAAATGTACATATCTGTGTATTTATTTGTTTGTTTGTTTGTTTATTTAATGTCACATCAGCCTAAACAGCTACTCAGAACAGGAGCACAGTTGCATTGATACCAGTCAGGCACATTCATACTGGGGCAATTTAGAGCAACCAGTTAACCTGACAAGTCTTTAGAACGTGGAAGGAAACAGGAGTACCGGCAGAAAACCCAGGGAAACATGTGAAGAACACGTACATTCCTCACAGAGTGCAAGGTCGGGATCGAACCAGGACTCTCTGGAGCCATGTTGCAACCGTGCTGACCAATGCACCACCGTGCTGCCTACATGTTCGTGAATCCAAAAAAACATGTGGCACCATGGCACACAACCAAACATGGGTATCCCATATGTATATGAACAAATACATGGTAGACAAATTCCTAGCCAAGACAGCCAGGACAAACAGCTATCACATTTATATTTGTCATTGTCCAGCAATCCAGTGACTCAGCTGGCTGCTGCTATGACTGTCACCGGGGTTGTATTTCTTCCATTCATCACTTTGTTGCTGTACTAAACATTTATTTGATGGACGTTTCTTTGAATGTGCCGCACTGCAGGTCATTTTGGTTCATCTTTTAGCTATGGCTTGCCTAACGGTTTAAGGTACTGGCTATGGACCAGAAGGTCAGGGTTCAAATCCCACCTCTGCCAAAGCTGCCACTGTGGGTCCTTGATCAAGCTCCCTTAACCCCAATTGCTTGGATTTAAGACTGTATCAGGGTTAGCCACGTCTGGGTAAGGGCATCTGCTATGCTGTAAATGTAAATGTAGCAAAGGTGGAAAAGTACGGCACTTTTATTTTTTTTATATGGCGAACACATTGCTTTGTAGGATAAGTCACAAACTAAATACTGAACTACAGCAACTGAAGGCATGCATCTGGTTAAAGCTTATTTACAACTTATTCCTACAAATAGTTATATTGAATGGTTGGTAATAATGCAATTACTTATCTGAAAAGCTAATCATTCAATCTTAGCTACACATTCTTATACATTCTTACACTACTACACTTAGGGTTTGGAGGACAATATGGTAATTATTATCTCACAATATTTAAATACATTTGCACAAAACGCAATATTTATCATGATGGTCATGTGGGATCGCAGACAATATGTAAGCACAACAGATTCTAAAATTATTCAAATATTATCCCCATATTAATGGGTATATTCAAAAAGTGTGCACTTCCATCATTACAGGACTAATTACCTCTTTAAAAAACAAGTCGCTTTTCCGTGTTCTTTATGCACTGATGATCTCCTCACTATGTTCAAAAAGCATCGTCTATTACAATAACAATTTAATCATGAACGATAAAATATCATCATATTCCCCAACCTAATTACACTTTCTTTATTTTAACACTCACCTAATTCTAGTCTGCAAATAGCCATTGCTCTAGTCTAACAACTTCAAAGTCTCTTCTTCAAGTTTTAACAAGACTGAGGGTAATTAGTTGTAGAAGGCATCCTGCCCGATGAACAAAAACACGTCAATCATGTCAAAGTCACAGTCTTTTCCCAAGAAAGATCGGTTCATGTGAACAATCCCCATACAAAGCAGGTTTCAGAGAACCCCTAGAAGCATAATTGTACACTTTGCATGGTAAAAGGGCTGGGCAATCATTTCTTAAAGCATTGGTGTTTATATACACAGCAAGACAAAATTTCACATGTGACAGAAATTCAGTAACCGACTCCCAAGAAGTGAGCACGACCACACCGAAGCAAAAGGAAACTAGAACCAAAAAGTTACATAAGACAGGGTTGTTCTTTAAGACAACCACAGGGAAACCACTCCTAAAGAAATCCCGAACGGTGTGAATGTGTGTCAGCCTAACACGTTTTTTTTCTTCTCACGTTTTAACCTCTGCTTTTTTCTTTTCATGGTCGCAGAGTGGTCCAAAGCCTTTCCACACACACACAACCGCCCACCCATATATATTTATCTATATATTATATCTTATATCTCGATATATATCTATATATTATATTATATACACCTAATTATTATATACATACCCCACAATATATACATACATATATATATATATATATATAGTAATTATATATATAATATACACACAACACAACAACAACACACACACACACACACACACACACACATATATATATATATATATATATATATAATATACAACACACACACACTATATATACACATAATATACCATACATACTATATATATCTATATATATATTAGATACACACACCAACATATACACCCACACACACCCACACACCACACCACACACACACACACATACATTATATATATAATATATCTATATATAGATATATATATGAGATATATATATAATTCTATATATATATATATATATATATCCCCCACACATCACATATACAAACACACACCCACACACATACATACAATACATATCCACCCACACCACACACACACACGCACACGTCTTTATTTCATGAGAAATGCTTCTCTTCATAAGGTGGGTTAAAAAAAAAAAAAAAAAAAAAACATTGACTATTAATATATAAAAAGGGGGGTTCATGAACTTTCCTATAATTGCACCATCTAGTTAAATTACAAACCATGTTTACCCTAGTTACAAGCGTTTCTAGACAACAAAACCATGAGACTGGGCAAAGCACACTGAAGCATTAGTGAAGCATTAGCATTTGCTTGACAGCTGTCCAACTCTGAACCCTTCTGAAAGTACATCATGGAAAATAAAACTCAATTTGTCTGTGGACAAATTAAGAAATAAATTAAGTAATTATTGTAATCTCTGACAATAATTAAAAATTCCATATTAGTTGGAATGGGCAGAATATGACAAGAAGCTTGCCAAAACTATTAAAGGGAAAAGAACTGCCAGTAACACTCAACCCCACATCCTTGTCCACAGACACACTTCTAATGTAAATGTGGTTAGCTCACCTCTGTTATAATGGACCCCCAGAGCAATAACGCAGGCAAACAGTGCTAGCAGAGATGCCAGGAGCAGAGCCGCCAACACCACCTCCAACTGAGTCCTCCGTCCCAGTCCACCAAACAGCTGGATCCCACCCTTTCGGAAACCAACCTGAAACATAAATTCGTATATTAGTCAAACAGCTTGAGTAAACAGGACTGTTCTTGTTATATCAAACAGGATATTGATACTCTGGACAATGAAACAATTTGTATGGACGAAGCTATAAATGAATAATGGTTTAAAATTACATAAATGGACACTGATTCAAAGGCAGAGCAGAAAGGCTAGAATTGCTCTTCAGACACACTACACCAAACCATGGACATCTTTCAGGTTTCACACCAGAAGCCAAACACTTCCATTACAAACGTTTGTTGTGCAGAGAATATCTAAAAATTATAATACTGTGAAAACACAACTCTGGCTGCGTGTAAAGCCATTCTATTATTATATTTCTTTTCAACAAAATCAAGGGTTTGATCCAAGTCCACATACAGGTGTTCCACATTGCCGTAACACTAAATGTGGAATAAGTATTTGTCCCTTTGCTGCAACATGTGGTTATTAAGTTATTCCTGTCCAGCATTATGGGTGCAACATTTCAACTGTAGTGTTTTACTCAGAATTCACAACAGTTATAATGCAACCAATCCACACTGCTCGAGACACGTTTTCACACTTGCACTTTTGTTTCTGGAATAGTGCAATTTGTTCAGCTTGTATGAGCAAGTTTGGTTTTAAACCTGTCATGATTAACACCTTCCCAAACAAGCCCAGAATCAATGCTGGCTATAGTCTTGCGCATTCAGGCCAAGTGTGAAAATACTCTCAGTTTTAAGATAACACACACACACACACACATACATATATACATATATATACGCACACATATATTCATATATATACGCACACACACACACACACACACACACACACACACACACACACACACACCCCCTCTGGTGGGATATTAGAACAATTACAATTTTGATCTGCAAGTACTCCATTCTGCTGACCATCACGCCAAAGCAGCATATGCAGGTGACCGGCATACAAAACATAACGTATGCTGGTCTTTTTAACAGTATCATAATTGTCATCACTCAAATACTTTGCACTTAGGCAAACACAGCTATAAACCATTCATTCATTTCTTATCTGCTTATCCTAGTCAGGGTCGCGGGAGAACTGCTGACACAGTACGCAAGGCAGGAACAACCCTAGACAGGGCGCCAATTCATCGTAGGGCACACATCTATAAACCAAATATAGGTTATAAGTTTAAATATTAGTGGACTACATAAAGACATTGAGTTTGTGTGATTTGAATTTAGAGCAGGTGGTTAGGGCTGTATAGAAAAAAAATAAATGCAGCAATATATCACAATATTTTCATTATGATTTAAATCAAAATATAAATTTTTTTGAAGGAAGAAAAAATACATTTTCAATGGGGTGTCCTGTAGATGTCACAGTACAGTGTTTTGACTCAATTCGTCCACTGAATTATCATGTGATGTATTAAGACGACTCAGATTGCACACCACAACTTATACTTCAGATGTTTTTATATTTTCAAGTGAACTATGTGGAATACCGCAATATATTGCAATGTATCGTGATATAATCGTATTGTGACCCACGTAACGGAATGCATATCGTATCGCGAAGTCCTTTCCAACACCCACCCCTACAGGTGATATGATGACTTTATATTAAGCAAAACAATTAAGCACCATCTTACTAAACTCATTTGTTTACTTGCTCTGAATCAACTAAAATGACACCCAAAGTCAGACTATTTACTAATCCTTCTTATGTTTTCCCTAATAGACACATCAATAAAGAAATAAGAGCTTAGGATTATATCAGTACAGATATTAGTTTGGTTGCAATGTTCAGCAAATTTGTCTTAAAATCCAACATGAAAAACAATCGTGACTCATGACCCAGCCTAATAAAATCATATTATATTTGTGCCAGACTGCACACGCCTACTGTGAATACATGCTGAATTTGGGGAGAAAAAAAGTGGAGAATTTTTAAAAATAACAAGACATCTTGTTTTAACTGATGTGTGTCATACTCCATGTAGAGCTAGTGTGGATTGAAACACTGGCTGCTACATGCAATCACTGCAAAATGTGTGAATACTGGACAAGAATGTGAAATTCTACAGGTATGTGAAGGCATGCATATAACTGCAAAAGCTGCAAAGCTGCAAGTCAGAACCGTGCCATTACTTAAGAACATGTGGTAATATCACTTCTAATAGCTGGTCTTGCTTACTTTTTGAACACAAATGTTATTGATATCAAGCTATTGCAAAAATATCGCCAGCACTGGATTAGCTTTGAGATTCGAGTTTGCATGTATTGCTGATCATCAAATTGTTACACTATGGGTACAGCAAGAATGTGACATCATTCAATTCCAGCATCCAAGCTGACCTACAGATGTTACGTATAATATCAGTCTTATGGTTTAACACTGCTATAAATCATTCTTCAGCTTCACTGAAAAGCTAAGATAAGAAATATTATTCATGATTAGCATAATTTCTCCTATACTGTATATAGTTTGAGTTAGGAAATTAAAGGTAATTTCGAAATTACCGATCCTTTTGCCTACACACTGTACTTTACTAAGTGACCCAAAGCCACTAGTTTAAGTGTTACTCTAAAGACAAGTGACTGCTGCCAGTTGCTATAAATGTGAATGCAGGGAATAGCTTGTTTCAAAGACAACAATGAATGTAACCATAAATGAATACAGGCGCTCCTGAGATTATGATGGATCAGTTTACGATATTTCGACTTTACGATTGGAATCAGATAATAAATATAAACACACATTCAGCAGAAACCGTATTCTGAATTTTGAATTTGTCTCTGGGCAAGTTTTGTGTAGTACTATACTCTCCCACAGATACTGGGCATCCAAGCAGCAGCCAGCTGACTGAGAAGCATCCGAGTTCTCTACCAACGGACCAACCATTTCTTTTCTTTTTTTTTTCCCCCCCTTACATTCAATAAATGATCCAATAAACTACAAGACATATTCAACTCTATTATGAAATGGGCTTTGTGTTAATGATTTTGCCCAAATGTAGGTCAATGTAAGTGTTTTACACTAGGGCTGTGCGATGTGACCAAAATTGTCCCGATATAACACATTCATTGAAAATTCAGTAAATAAATCTTTTTTTTTTTTTTAATAATATGACTGCATGAAAGACCTAATTCTTATTATGTAAATTTAACATGTAAAGGGTTGTTTCTCATAAAAAATTGGCCGGTTCTGGTAATCGGTGAATCTATAGTACATGATTTTTGCGATGGTGGTAAAAGAAGTTAGTTTTGTTTGAGTCCATCACTGGAAATGATCTGCACCATAGCTTGCGGAGTACCATGTTTCTGATCCGCCAGACTTTTGCGACAGAAGTAACTCGTCTTTTTTTAACTTGTTGGTCTCTCCTGTTCGAAATGACACGTTCTGCATTGCATTCCTGCTCCTCCATGTTTGTTTGTCGTTAACGTGTCACCCAAACAACAAAAAGACTCCCGTAGAGCTTGTAGTTTGTGACACAATGAAGTGAACCAATTAAACCTAATGCATGTATTTGGAATGCCGGAGGAAACTGGAGTACACCGAGTAAACCTACATGGACACGGGGAGGACAATAGTCCAAGGTCAGGAGCTGTGAGGCTACGGTGTTGCCCATTTGACATGTAGTGAGATATATATAAAAAAAAATTTCCCCCATTTTATGCCAGATCCCAAGAAACAAACAAGCACCAAATCTAGTGAAAATAAACCCAAAATATGTCAAATCTCTTATAACAGAATAAGCATATACACATGTGCTGAGAAATTTGATTCCTGAGCTAAAATCCAGCTCTCTTTATCGGATTACTTGATCTGATTTCTGGATCGGAGTACAATGTTTACATGACCGCTTGAATAATTGGATAACTGCAGAAATCGGATCACTAAACATGGGGTCAGTTTCAAGAATTACTGGCAAACCAACTAATTCCTTTAACATCACTAAAGCTAATGTGTTTGGAAATCCTATAATTTTGTAAAACCCAATAATCCACATTTATATTTAGAAGTCATGAGAACACTCAAGTGACTGATTCAGCCATCCAGACACACAAGGGACAAATTAACTTCTTCATTCACAAAGCGGAAAGAGTAAAGAATACACAAATTAAATGAAACAAGAGAGCGTTGGCCTTCATTAAATCAGACAGCAACTACAAGTCTAAATATCCATATCCACTCAAGCTGTCTGTAAGAGGATAAAAGTGTATTGACTTTTAAAGAGGTAAATCGTTCTCCAAGAGTCATGGTTAGAAGGTGGTACAATTTTGGGGTTAACGAGTCTCCAAATCTACAATTTTATGCGTCATCCATTCCAACAAACTATTTGGAGCGCATACCAGAAGAAAGCCCGTTTCCATCTAACCATAAATGTAGGGCCAGGAGGTCATGAGATGCTGTTGGAACTTGGACTGGAATAGAGTTCTTTGGGCAGAACACAGGGCTTGGGGGTAATAACTATGTAAGGCTGGTGAAATGATGTTGTGGGGCTGATTTTCCTGTACAGGCCCAAAGAACCTTGTTAGAATAAACAGAATATTTATTAATATGTGTATTAAATATTAATGAACAGAGTATTTATTAATGTAACATCACATAAGCTTCGATTGGTATTCGGAGAATGTTACAATAATACTAGTCAAACACTCGCATTGGGGCAATTTAGAGTGAGCTGCTAACCTAATGCATGCCTTTGAAATGTGGGAGGAAACTAGGGTACAAGGAGAAAACCTGCTCAGACATGGGAAGGACATTCAACCCCACGAAGACAGGGTCCAAGGATGGAATCAAACCAAGGTTCTCTGGAGCTGGGTGGTGACCACACCAACCATTTGTACCATGGAGCCACTCCTTAGAGCTAGTGATTTTTTTCAGTTCCGATCCGATTCCAGTTCACAAATGTCGATACAGATACTGATTCCGATACAGGAGTGTGTTTTTTTTTACTTTAATATTTTCATTATTATTGTTGGTACTGTGTTTGGGTTTCACAGTGGCTCGGTGGGTCGCCTCACAGCAAGAAGGTCCTGGGTTCAATCCCAGAGTGGGGTGGCCTGGGTCCTTTGTGTGTGGCATCTGCATGTCTTCCACAGGCCTGCATGGGTTTACTCCGGGCACTCCGGTTTCCACCCACAGTCCAAAAACACGCATGTTAGGTTAATTGATTACGCCAAATTGTTGGTTTGAGTGTGGTCTCTGGTGACAGATGGAGCGACGCGGTGGGTGAAATATTCTCGGTCGTATCAAATGGTAGTGGCAGACCTTGCACCAGTGGGACAAGCACCAGGATAATGATGAATGACGATAACTGTGTTAAGGTTACAACATGCTGTCTAGCTTTTCGGTGTTTCCAGACTGAGAAAAAAAAAAAACCTCAAAACAAATGACATTTAACATTTTAGTTAAACCAACAGCTAATAATATTTGCTCACTCAGTTGCAAACTGAAGCTGCCACGTGCTCATGGTGAGATTTGGAATGGAATAAGGATCGCTAAGTGGATCGGCCCTGTCCGTCTGAAATCCTATGAGTGAATGACGTCAATATTGATCCCGGTTCCGATATAGGATCAGATCGGACCCATCTCTACTTAGAACCATGGACTTCCTGAAGCATAAGCTGATTTTGAAAGAAAATCTTTCAACCATTGCCAAGAAGCCTTAATTGAACTATTATTGGATCTTCCAGCAGGGCAATGATCCAAAAACCCACACGGAATGGTTTTGACATGGTCAGCCCTGTCCCCAAACCTGAAAAGTCTGGGGGAAGAGCTAAATGACAGTCTAGAACAGGACATCTAAGACACTAAATCTTTATGCGTGATTGTTTTCAGATTCCTTGCTATGCATTCTCCAATCTCATCAAGCATTAAAGGTGAGGACTCACCATTTTGAGGGCAAAGGCAAGGTACGTGAAACACTATAATGACATGTGGCATTTACATTAGAGATTTTTTGCATGAACTTAAAAGACTACATTTCTTTCATGTTTCAGTGTGATAAACAAGCAAAATAAGCACATGAATAAAACCTTTTAGTATCTTTTGAGCCATTTTTACTGACTCTGTAGCTGACTGTACACAGGATGTGGTTTTAAATTGTTGTTCCTGTTTTCATGATGAACAATGTATAGCACTATTTATGTGTATAGCAGAAGTGGAAATTAAAACCAAAGGAATAGTAACCTTGTGACATACACTCACCGGCTACTTTAAGTACACCTCCTTTGTACAATCATTGTCCATTTTATCAGTTCCACTTACCATATAGAAGCACTTTGCAGTTCCACAATTACAGACTGCAGTCCATCTGTTTCTCTACATACTTTGTTAGTCCCCTTTACTCTGTTCTCTAATGGTCAGGGCCCTCCAGGACGCCCACAGATCAGGTACTGTTGGGATGGTGGATCATTCTCAGGACTGCAGGTGACACTGATGTGGTGGTGTGTTAATATGCATTTTGCTGGTATGAATGGATGAGAGACAGCAGTGCTGCTGGAGTTTTAAACACCTCAGTGTTACGGCTGGACTGAAAATAGTCCACCACCCCAAAAATGTCCAGCCACCAGCATCCTGTGAGCACTGATGAGTATTAGAGTGCACAGTGAGTAACAAGTCCAGCAGCACTGCTTTATATGATCCACTCATACCAGCACAAGACACACTAGCACACCACCACCACCACATCAGTGTCACTGCAGTGCTGAGAGTGATCCACCACCCACATAGTACCTGATCTGTGGTGGTTCTGTGGGGGTAGTATGTAGAGAAACAGATGAACTACAGTCTGTTTACAAAGTGCTTCATTATGGTAAGTGGAACTGATAAAATGGGCAATGAGTGTAGAAACAAGGGTGTTTTTATTCACTTAATAAAATGAATGGGCAGTGCATGTTAGGCAGTGCTCCAACTCCCAATTCTAATGAAACTATAATGTTATTGTGCTAAAAACTCTGCTATTAAAGGTACTGACATATGCTAGAAAAGTTACAAAGCAAGATCATAATCTTGTGAAGGTCAGTCTACAGTCCTAAGAGTCTGCATGAATAATGTGAGTAAACCATGAATAAAGCTCAGGCCTTGAGCCTAACTTTCTTTCCAGTGCACTGCTTTCCCGGCTTTCCAGTGCCCTATGTTAGACATTATGTCATTGGGCTAAAATTTGTGACTTTTGACAATGACCTCACCAATGTCTCGCTTACCTCAACGCTGTCAGGAGAAATGGCTCCATCAACTGGAATGTCTGCCCCCTCCTCCTCCTCGAAAGTTGCGCGTTTGTAGTTAGACATCTGAAAGAGGAACAGCAAATCACAAGCTGTGTCATTGAGTCTGTTTACAGGGTAAATGCAAATCAGATTTTGGCAATGATTCAGTCAACCCATTTACAGACAAATGGAAAACTCTGGGTCTACTGGAGCCACTACAACTTAAGCTAGTGTGTACTTGCAAAGGTGTGTGTGGGTTTTTTTGTTTAAACAAACGAGTGATTGGCACGAGACTAGCATCACTTTTGACACATTTACCTACATAACTTGCTTGCTTCATTCTGATACTGTTATGATGTAGGGGTGTAACGATTCACTCTGCTCACGAGCCGTTTTGATTCACGATACAGAGTTCAACTTCGCTAAAAAGGAAAAGGAAAAAATAAAAAATAAAAAAACACTCCTTAATAGTATACAACGTGTCACGCAGCCATGTTCGATAGTGCTAGTATAGGCACCACAAACCAAGCCAGCGTTTTACCTAAAAATTGATAACTGAAGTTAAAAATGAGTGAACAAACTGCACCAGGAGACAAAACACAGACACCGTCAGCCTCACAGTCTGGGTCATTACATTAATGGCTCACCCCCACTCACAAGGAGGTGATTTAGCTTTGAAAAAGAAAAAAAAAAAAGAAAAAAAAAAGGATATTCCTCAAAAGACAGCAACCTGCTAATTATTTCAGAAATCAGTTGCATTAAACACAGCTCTTCAACTAACTGATGTCACCCATCTTCCAACTACCCTCCATGCAGAATACGAAGATTACGACAAACTAACTTTAAACCAGCCAAGACACCAGCATAACAACACACTCAGCAAAACTTGGAATCGTTCATGCAAAAAGTGCTTTACGACAAGCAAAACAACAGATGGCACGACGGAACAAAATGGTGTCACCAAAATTACACTGCGAAAGAAACGGTGCCAATTCAGGCAGTTCAGAGAGATGGGTTCAAACAACTTTTGAATACTTTAGACCACGATATACACTGCCTGGCCAAAAAGATTTCAGTCAAACACATTTTTGAAGGATGCAAAGCAAACAAATGATGTCTCAGTATTTTCTGGGTTTTTGCGATAGTTTGTCAATATCTCACACCCCCTACTACATAGAATTTAACAGTGCTATAAGGATTATTCTAATGGACTGGTACTGACTAAACAGCCAAGATATTGCACGTATAAAAGTACTGCTGTTATGGGCCATCATCAGGGCATCCAGCACTGTCCCACGATCCATGCGCTGTGGAACCACTTATAAGGAGCACCATGCGAGCCAAACGGCTTGCACCAATGTCACGCGGCTCATGCCGATGCACACTGGCTGCTATTGTCGCTCTCTCTCAACGAGTCATCTGACAGCACGCCGGTTCATCTCTCTGCATGCTTCTTCATCTGCACACTAACACACCACGCTACAATCAACGGCAGTTGCATGCTGGAGTCTTCATCCAGAATTTCATAGCTGCATGCTCATGTCTCTGCTTTGTGTTCAATAAAACGTTCTGTATCAAGGTCTCAAGGCTGAAATACACTTACAGTGGGGCAAAAAAAGTATTTAGTCAGTCACTGATTGTGCAAGTTCTACGACTTAGAAAGATGAGAGAGGTCTGTAATTTTCATCATAGGTACACTTCAACTATGAGAGACAAAATGAGGATAAAAAAACTTTTTGGCCATGGTTGAGTTTGGAGTCTGACTGTTTGAGGCTATGGACAGGTGTCTTTTATGCAGATAACGAGGACAAACAGGTGCCATTAATACAGGTAACGAGTGGAGGACAGAAGTTACAGGTCTGGGAGAGCCAGAAATCTTGCTTGTTTGTGGGTGACCAAATACTTATTTTTCACCATAATTTACAATTAAATTCTTTAAAAATCCTACAATGTGATTTCTTGGATTTTTTTTCTCATTTTGTCTCTCATAGTTGAAGTGTAGCTATGATGTAAATTACAGACCTCTCTCATCTTTCCAAGTCGGAGAACTTGCACAATCAGTGGCTGACTAAATACTTTTTTGCCCCACTGTAAATGCTCCTTATAAGTGTATTTCAGCTAATGTCTCGGGCAAGGTAATAAATGGGTTAAGTAGGTCGATAACTTTAATAACAAGGATAATAAACTCACATATGCGAACAGATGTTATGCGGCACATACCTGAATAACCAAACTTAAATGTTACACTGCACATTATTAGAGCATCAGTGAGTCGAGTGACAAAACAGATCCTTTTATCAATTCACAGACAAACCTAAGAATTTCCTCATCTGCACCTGTAGACCGAAATTGCATTTTTACCTGAGAGCTAAGAGAATTAAAAGAAAGAATTCACTCAGACTCTGGACAGCTGTACTCATGATCGCCATTAAACTGTCCAAATATCTAATGGTTTATTATGAAGTTCTAGGTTAAACACACACTCTCTCACACGCATTGCTTTCACATTGTGTCTCCTGGATAAAAGCTTTCTCCACTTGCAGAGGCATGAACCCCATTAAGAGATTTAAACAACAGTGCATGTGTGTTCATTCTCTCCTACACAGTGTTTTGGAATGATGAGCAATGATGCCCTGTCCTGTACTTTCCTGTAAATGTTTTATCTGTTTAAAGTTACATACCTTAATGTTTATTCCTAAAGAAAACACATTTGGCCGAAAATACACACTTAAATCCCCCTATTCCTAACACAACACAGAACACAGCCACCCTCATAGTCATCAATCTCCTTTAACTTACCACTTGTATGTTTCAGTTCGTTCCAGAAAAGTGACAGAAGATGATAAAAGGCAGCAGTGAATATTTCTGCTTTTTTTACTCCATGTGGCCAAGTTGGCCTGTAAGTGGAAGGATTCTTTCAGAGGCTACGCTAAATTGCTCGATGAGAGAGGAACACTGACTCTGCAAACAGAACAGATAAACCACACTTCCTCAAAAGACACTCCCCTCATATCTCAATGGAAACAGTCCAACCTAGACTTGTAGTGTGCGTGGGAACTGTTCGCAACTTTGCAGTCCCAGTGAACAGTTCATTTGACGTAACTGTAGGCTGTAGGCGTGACATATCATATAGGCTACTGACTGCTTGTGAGTGACTACAGAATTCACCACCAACTGCTGAACAACAAACATGCTAGAACTGCCAACATCTCAGGAAACCACCACACTCCCAATGACAATTTCCTCATATTTTTGCTTTCCTCACATCTTTGTTTATTTATTTATCTCCCCCTCTCAATGTTCCTCGGCTCCTCTCTCGGGACAGCTTTTGTGACTCAATAATCGGTTCCTGTTTAGTAAATATTTCTGCTAAAAGAGATTCTCAGAAACTCCCCCAAACATTCACTGACTTGAACCGAGGACTGAATAACCAAAGCCCACAGCTCTCTTCTGTACTTCTACCCCTGACCTTTTCTTGCTCTTCCCTCTCATTTGGGACTCTCCGTTCCTCTCTTGCATTCTCATTGAACCTCTTGTGCAACTGTTTAACAGAAACTCTTAAAATGATTTGAGAGTTTTGCAAGTTTCGTGACGTCAAGTAACTGCTGGTGCTAAAATGTTTGGAGCAAACCTTAAAAAGAGGTTTGAGTTATACACAAAGGGCAAGGAGACAAAATGCAAGCTGTATTAAATGGGAGATATAATAGTGTACCAGTAAAGTTAATTTGCCCATGTTAAACCTACTTTTAAGTACAGGCATATGCCATTTCAGCCAATCACCATCCATTCACTTTAACAAGAGAGGCCTTAAAATTATAATACATTATAAAAGGTAATAAAAATCGGTCTTTTAACTCCAGACACTTTGGCCATAAACAGCTGGTCACCTCAATAGCCAATTAATGCTGCAGATCCACGAGCAGAGATGGGAGTTTAAGAGCAGGAAGTTCGGTGGTGTACTCACTCATTAGCTCACCTTTGGACTAGAGACTGTTCTAACTCGGTTGATGTGTTTACAGACATTTTTGGGAAAGTTACTCATGTGTGTGTGTGTGTGTGTGTGTGTGTGTGTGTGTGTGTGTGTGTGTGTGTGTGTGTGGAGGATTTTCTGCTATTTATTTGTAACAAGCTGTAAATGGTGTTCCAAAGTCTGTTGTTAGTAGTTTGTACCACCCATTACTTGTATATTCTAACCTATAACTATAAAAAGTGGTTCACATTCACTCTGTTTTATCTGGCTGATCTTCTGTGTTATTTATAGCACCGTCTATCAATGCATCTTCCGTTAAACAAGTTTCAGGTCCATCATGCCATGCTCTAAAGTGTTATGGCCTTCCCCTACACATGGTCATAACAGTATTAATTAATTGTTTTCTATAATTACTGTGAATTTCCATTAATTAAAAAAGGTTTGTACAGTTATACAGTTTAGGCTACAGGTGGATAGTAGCGTTCCGCTTGTGTTTTCAGCGGTATCTCTGACATTTATGCATCATTTGCAAGCAGTTTTCTTGTGAAAATACCCTGTAAATTTACATTACAGTACCATAAAAAGACTGTGTGACTACGATAATGTAAGGTCACCATCAATTTGGGTTAACATCCTCTTTCACAGAAAGTAATGTGGTCACCCAGCAGGAAACACAAAAATATTCAGTAAAAGCAAACCTCAATTATTAAAAATGATATTGACAATAGTAAACATTCATTCACTTTCATACCCACTTAATCCACCTTAGTGTTACGGGGGGACTAGGAAACAATAGCTGCCAAGTACATTAAACAGCGTTACAGAAAAATCACATGCTCGAGTCCACTCAAGGCAGCAAATTGTCATTAAAAGGTAAGGTTAGCGTTGAATAGTCAAGTCAGAACCATTCAAGTCTTTGAAAAACCCAAGTTTCTGTGGAATTTAGTATACAAACAAAAGCAAATAAACATAAAAACTACTATTCAGGTGTTTTAGCCCAAGTACCACAAGCAAGTATTTAGAGTGCATGGATTTGAAGGTAGATGCCGCATGTGGACTTTTGTCATAAACACTTAGGGAAATCCACCATGCCCATAGTGCTTTGATAAACCCATCTCAACTATGCTGTTTACAGCCCAAAGCTGCACCTTGCTGACCTCCTCCCCGCCCTCAAGTCTTAAAACGACGAATGATGTTCTGCGCAAATGTACACAGTACACACAGTGAACAGCGATATGCACACTGTTTATACTGCAGGCTGCTTTGTGTACACTCTGTCATGCTATATGGAACCTGGTCCATCGAGTTCTCGACATTACTCAGAAGCAGAAAGCCTTCTGAGATAGCAACATTATCCATGTTATACACTCGGCTGTACTCCAGGACATAAATCCATGTAAAATGTTCTGTATATAATTTGAGGTAAAATGTGCTTGATTAAGGTCTTCCACTCATAAAGTAGGTAAAAAACGTGAAGTCCCTCTGCACAGACACGCATTCGCTGCCTTCTTTTCAACAAGCGAGTCCATTTTACCTTAAATAGGAAAGTGGATCTTAATATAGAATGTTCTAAAAATGTTCTATATTTCTGCATACATATGAGCTAAAACGTCATCACACAAGTGCTAAGAGTTGTGAAAGAGAACGTAATAAATGAGACAAAAATATAACTGATCATTTATTTATTTATTTATTTATTTATTAAGGACTAGTATACAATTACATGCCTACACGTGGCAAACGTTTGGAACATGCTTTAAGTATCTAGTGTGATTACCGTGTTCAGCAATAACTGCAACTAACTGCTTCCAGTAACTGTTGATCAGCCCTGCACAACGACTTAGAAGATTTTTAACCCATTCCTCTACAGAACAGCTTTGGATTAAAGGTCAGAACTTTCTGGGCCATTCCAAAACGTTAATTGTAGTCTTCTTTAATCATTTTTGGTAGAACAACTTGTGTGCTTATGGTTGTTGTCTTGCTGCATGACCCAGATTCTCTTGACATTCAGTTCATGGAGACATGTCCATGAATTTTGTTTTGGAATTTGCAGCACAATTATTATTACAATTTGCAGAACATCTAGCAAAACAGGCCCAAACCAGGATTCTTCCACCATCATGTTTCCCAGATGGAATAAGGTTCTTATGCAGGAATGTTCTCTTTGGACAAATATTGGGGGTCCAAATATTATGCTGGTCACCCACTTTACAACCGAAGTCAAAAAATTTTTAGATTTATTTCTATAGCGCTTTTTACAATGGAGCATTGTCTCAAAGCAGCTTTACAATGTTCTTTTGCCTTCTGTTATCCAAGCCCAAGCTCAAATTGAGCAATCCTGTGGTGACAGCGGCAAGGAAAAATTCCCTAAACATTTTAAGGAAGAAATCTTGGGAGGACCAAGACTCAAAAGAGATACAAACCTCCTTGAGGGCTTAGATGATATATGTGACAATTAAACTAATTTATCTAAACAATATGTTCATAGCAATAATTGTATAGTAATAACCAGTTTGTAAGTTTATAGTAATAACCAAATTAGTTGTCATAGGATTAAATTTTTTTATGAGGGGTGTGAAAGAATATTGAGATTTGATTGTCAACTCTCTGAATATGTAACAGAAATGTTTTGGACTATTCATGTAGTTTCTCTGCATTATAATGGTGGAATGGTATCTGCGCAGCACTTCAATACACAAAAGCACAATTTTAAGACCTGAGATCTAACCTGCAACTGACAAGGAAGTGCTACTCAAGATTGAGCACTGTTTGCGTGTCCCAAAATGTCAAATTGTGTTACTGTAGGGCCCTGGTAACTTATTTATCTAGGTTTGTGCTTTCAAAAGAAGCTATTGTACAAAAAAACTAAAAATAAAAACGTTAACAACATGAAACCCATTTCCTTGCTTAATACATTTCATTATGCATCGTCCACTTTATTAGCTCGACTTAACATAGGTGCACTTTATAGTTCTACTATTACAGACTATAGTCCATCTATTTCTCTACAAACTTCGTTCGTCCCCTTTATTCTGTTCTCTAATGGTCAGGATCCCCACAAGACCACCAGAGAACAGGTTTTATTTGGGTGGTGCATCATTCTGAGCACTGCAGTGACACTGGTGTGGTCGTGGCAGCATGCTGGTATGTGTTTGCTAGTATGAGTGGATCAGACATAGCAGTGCTGATGAAGTTTCTAAACAGTGGTGCTCAGAATGATCCACCACCCAAATAAACCTGCTCTCTGGTGGCCCTGACCACTGAAGAACAGGGTGAATGGAGGATAAAGTATGCAGAGCAAAGATGGACTACAGTCTGTAATTGTAGAAATACAAAGTGCACATGGCAAGTGGAGCAGATAAAATGGACAGCGAGTACAGAAACGGAGAGGTAGTTTTAATGTTATGGTTAATGTGTGTATATATGTATTGATATGTGACTATACTGCAACAAAACAAGCGAGGGTCATTTTTCAGAGAAATTCTGAAAACATATTTGGATTCAGTGTGCAAAGTATATGAGCATGTTTTTTTTTTTTAATGGGGTGACCCAGTGTTATTTACCTAGTCCTAATACTGGTACACATCTGTAATCAACTGTCTCTGCAGCGATTTGCCACTTTAAGGGGAAAAAACCAAACTGGTGGTGGTTTGGGGGAGAGGGGGGTTGTTGGACTTGCACTTGAACACCTTGGAACACTTGACATGCTGTCGTCATTATATCACAGAAAACATAAATCCAGTCACATCCCACTCTCACAGGCTTTATTTAGAAAATGCACACTGACACATGCCTTCTAGGATGCACACACAATCCTGTGCCAGTTGTGTGTTCAAACTGCAGGTGAAACGGTGTTAATAGTGGAGTGACAGCGAGAGAGTGGAATAATAACTACTTTATAAGGGGCGTTGTGCTACGAGAAAGAACTTTATTTTAACCTTATGAGAATTTGTTTCAAAGTAAATCAAATCGTTCCTAGCCTAAAATCTGTCTGTATGCAAAATGGGACTCAAAATGGTTCAACGCATAACATATCTCTTATCTCTGTGTTTGTTTCCTCATTCTGTTTGGTTAAGGCCAAGACTGATTGCAGCTCAGAGTGGGAGCTGTCAATAGAGCAGAGCTATAGTGTTCACACTGCCTCTCCTCCCTCTGCTCTTAGTGAGCATGGCCCGAGGTTCCCACGGCAACAAAGAAAGCCCCCTACCCTCAGCTACACTGTTATGTGAGCAAGACTACAGCAAATTAAAGCAACGTGTTTTTATGATATCCTCTCACAAGGCAAGCCGATGCAGCTGGGGCCAAACAGCTGTGGCAGGATCTGTCGGTCCTGTGGGTTCTCCAGTGCGGGAACAATCAAGTGTGTGCACACCATTATGGGAACCAACTGCAAGGCTTTTAAACTGCGTCAGAGGATAGTAAACTCTAAACAGATGACAAGGCCCTCAGGAGTGAGGCAGGCTAGGTTAACAACACAGCGAGAGAGAGAGTGAGAGAGAGAGAGCGAGAGAGAGAACGAACATTTCCCCTGCACATGTGGGTCAGTACCAAGCTGCAATTATAATTCATAACGATCCATTTGAGGCTCTGACGTCAGAGGACACGCGTCAGTTGGCTGGCAGAAAGGGATGAGGACCCTTCAAGATCGGTTTACGAACAGTTAAGGCATGAGTGTATTAAACAGCTACGATGGCTACTACAAATCAAACAGAGCTATTATCGTAAATGCTCTACTCTCCCAAACACTCACCTTAAAAGGGAGAGGATGAAAAGTACTGTGCAAAAGTCTTAAGCCACCATTAGATTTGTTGTTTTTGTTATGGTATAATGACCATATATAACATTGTTGACAATTTGACCCAAAAATATCAAACTTGCATTCATCACTCCATAATACTCTTTTCCACTGATCTTCATTCCAGTCTTTGTGAGCTTTAGCATTACCTAGCTTTTTCCACCCTGTTCCCTTTCCGAAAAAGTTTCTTGGCTGCTACCCTTCCAAACAGACCATTCCTGATCACGCTTCTTCGGACTGTAGAAGAGTCAACTTGGCATCCTGAAGCTCCCAGATGCTGCTATTGCTGAAGTGTAAGGTCACACAGTACCACTGTAGCCTACAGATGATGTTTTTCCTTATTTCTTTTCAGTTTTTTTAATACTGCATACAACTTTCCTGTATTTTCTGATTGCAAAAAAAGTTCCTAATAACAAGACTGAGAAATGAATTGTCAATTATACATGGTTATTACACCATTGCTGGAACAATGGTATATCTAATCTAATGGTGCCCTAAGACGTTTGCACAGCACTTTACATGTTTTGGTTCCATGTTTAGGCAGTGGAGGGCATCTGGCTGAGATTTAAATTACATTTATAGTGTTAGGCAGACGCCTTTATTCAGCGCTGCTTGCAAATGATAGTGTCATACAAGCTAAAGTGCAAAAAATTGAGGGTTAAGGGCCTTGCTCAAGAGCCCAACAGTGGCAGCTTGGAAGGGTTTGAACTCTCAGGCTTCTGGTCAATCTTCTAGTACCTCAACCATTGCCATTTTCTTAACCTAGAAAACATGTAACGAAGAGCTGGCTGTTCAGCAGAATGGCATGGCATGATACACCGATACAATTTGCTCTTCTACCATAGCAGTAATACAGACCATTCACTCCTTGTTAAAATTAATGAGATAATGTACAACACTTCAAAAGCAGAAGCCACATTTTATTACCAATAATTCATAAGAAGACATAGGAGTTGCACAGACTAATTTACTAGCCAACTATGACATCCAGTAGTCGCAATGGGGAGCTGTTGTCAACTAGTCAGGAGGAGAGAGGTGGAGGGGGAAAAGACAAAAAAATAAAAATAAAAAAGTATTTCGGTAGTTTGGAAATATTTCAAAAAAGAAGAACTCAAATCTACTGAAATGTGTAAAGCTACACACATAGTACAATAAAATTACTACTAACATTGCTAACCACTAATATCAGTAGCAGCAAGACAAAATATGCTGGAAATAATCAGGCTAGCATCATAGCATTTTCAAAACGTCTGCTCACGGACAAAAAGAAGACAACAATTACATTTACTTGTGGACTACCATCTGCTGCTTCTGGAGAGGGGCAAGAGGATTCGCCAGGAACACTAACCCGACAGCGATCAAACCTACATCCTTCTCAAACTGATGCTCTGATTTAATTTAAATGGAAACTAAGAACGCAAGGTGAACATTTTATGAAAGGCATTTTTGTTGACTGCACAAGGAAGAGACTTGTTTTAACGGACCATTATGACATTCACATCACTTTTGTTCCGTGTTTAAATATCCACTGTGGGAGACAAAGTGTGAAGTGTAAGGTCCTGAGCATATTGTTATCCAGATTTATTTATTTTCGCCTTTAAAAGTGTAGCCTAGGAAGCACTAAGGCTGGAAGTTTACTAGGGTGTCCATGTTTGGCTGTTATTTGAAATATAAATTGATGCATTCTTTGCCATTGTCAATCAGCATTTAACTGCATTTATTTGAAAACGCATAGCTTCATCTATAATAGACCAGTAAGAATTACTCGAGAGATATAAAACCCCTAAGAAGATATACACCTTGCCGCTGATTAGCTTCACAGAAGGATTAGTTACACAGAAGGTTACACTGAAGCTACAAGTCTTTTTTTTTTAACGTGGAAGTTACAAACATTAGCTTAAAAAGTACCTTTATCTGTACTGAAGACCTTACCTTTTAGATATTTGCGACAGAACAGACATAAAATAGCTAAGCATAAAAGAAAATAGTAGGCACTATTCATAGCCAACTGTTTTTCTTTCTGTCTAATGATTATAAATGACAGCATAGAGAAACAATTGCTAAAGAAAGACAGCAGGAGTTGGCCCATGCTTTCGCTAGCTTTAGCTTTGAGGCGTTGGTCACAAAAAAATCAAAATCACTGCAAACTTGCTTAAATTGTACTTTATAACAGCCTTCATAAAAGCCTTTCACCAGTTAGCGCAAGGGTACAAGTACAAGCAAACATGCTAAACTGCAACTCACGCCACTCAGGTCACAGTTTTACACAGCAGAAACCAAGCAAAATCAAACATCACTACTGTAACCCACTGAATGCAGTAAAAACACAATATTACGCTAAATCCTGGACATAAATGCTACAATTAAAAACATGCACCATGAGCTTTTATTGACTAATAAAAAGACATATACACAAGAAACAGATAACAGACACCCAAAAACCAAAAAAAATAAACAGACCATTGAGCCCAACTAAACTTTTGGACCGGGAAACAAACACGAGAGCAGCTAAGCATTAATTGTTTAAGTTTAAAGCTCCTTACACACATGAACTGAATTCTGAATTGGCATTAGTCAAACACTGTGCTGTTCATGTGTGTGGCTGTGTTTGTGTTGCTGTCGGCTCAATGTGCCGGCCCAGAATCGGTTGTACGTGCCCGGCCCGGCCAATCATAGCAAACCAAACTTAATTCGTATTGGCCACTTAGGGTACGCTGTACCAGAGTGTACATGCCATTAGGTTGTCTGCCAATTTCTCATTATTTATTTACATTTTCGTAACATTTGAATACAAAATACAAAAAAAGTGTGTAAAAAGTATGCAAATTGTGTTAAAGTATGGGCATTTTGTATGGCACATTTTGCTGATTGTTATCACTACATTTACAGGTAACAAACAAACATGTATTTCTAAACATTTTAATGCATACCTTTAAAAGTCTCCAGACATTTCCTGGTGGTCCATCAGTATTATTTCATTCATGTATGTTTCTCAGAACTTGTTAATGGGTTCTTGATCCATTACTTGTCACTGGTGCGATTAGATTTGGCCCATTGTGTTAAAACCCTAATTCTTGCTGGCACTTTGGCAGTAAGAGCACAAAGCATACTGTATGGTGTACAGTGGTTCCTTGGTTCCTGACCACTTCGGAACTCTTCAAACTCGGTTCTCGTTGCATTTTGACTAGATAAAGGTCTCAGTTCTAGTCGTTTGCTCAGTACTCGACGCATTTGCTTGAACTTGTATGAGCCCTCTCTTAGAGAAGATCTCTCGTGTTTTTCTTTACATTTACATCTATAGTACTCTATTCTTAGTGCAATTAAGTCTCCACGGGTCCCAATAAGGTTAGTTATAAGAGGCAACTGAAAGGAAACCCATAGGAAACACAGGCTGCAGTTAGCTTAGCAGTTTTGCTATCACTGACTTCACCAAGAGGGTAAGTGTTTTTTTACTTTTCACTTTCAATCCATTACTCACTGTAGTAGCCTAGCGGTTAAGGTCCTGGACTCTGGACTTGAAGGTCCAGGGTTCAAATTCCACATCTACCAAGCTGCCACTGTTGGGTCCTTGAGCAACACCCTTAACCCACAATTGCTTGGGTTGTAAGATTGGATCATTTGTAAGTCGCTTTGGATAAAGGCATCTGCTAAATGGTGTAAATGTAAACTCACTGGCCAACTGTATGTTTATGTAAGTGTTTTAAACATCAACTTACTTGCATTAGTTACAGGCTCCAGTGTGCATTTTCTGGGAGTCTAGAACAGGGTAATTCAATTTACATTATTCTTTACGGGAAAAATTTGCTCAGAACAGAGGTACCACTGTACTATATTACGGAAATGTCTTCAAATACTTCTGCAGTGTATTTTAACCTCAAAACCGCTCTCCAAGTTGTGATATGTAATGGCACGAAGAGGGACAAACCGATGGAAAGAGATACAATAAGAGACACGGGGAAAAGAACAAGAGAGAGTCTCGTCTTGCAAGGGGAAGGGAGAGGTTTTCCCAAGTTCCAGGAGTGGTGCTGAACTTTCTCTGCACAGAATGTGATTGTTTGAAGTGGCTTCCTGAGGAGTGTTTTTAAAAGGAAGCAGTATGGCGGGGGCAGGCTGGCATAGTCCAACCTCTGCCCAAGATGTTACAAATACCTTGAACTCCAGCACCCCATAAACCATCGCTCCACAACCACCTCGCATACGCAGTGCACTGCAGGTCAGTGATACATCCACATAAACCCAGTTAAGGTACATGCAATGTGCGTCAGACGTGAGATTCAGGTGCACGGACTGAGCAATATGACAGTAAAGACTGGATGGAGATCCTTTCACAACATCCATACGTGCCACAGCAAACAAATGAATTGGCACATGGGTGATTTATCGTATCATCCAGCCCTAGTCCAACAGAACAAGGGAGAAAATGGAAAGGCTGCAAGGAGAACGCGTCAAGAGGTAACAAAACTCAGAGGAGAGATACCAGCTCCACGTGGCTCCATTCTTCCCAGTTAAGGTGCTTAGACGCCAGGAGACACTTACACACAAACACATCTAGGCAGACTTATTCTCACAGGCACACATCCATGCTACAAATGCAAACAGTTATACTTAACAAATCTGCACTGCCTGTAGCAGTTCTCAAGAAAAAAGACATCTGCTTCTTCTCCAGTACGTATTTACTGAAATAAGCCATGAAGAGTCCACACAGCTTGATCAGATTTTATATTCTTACCAATCCACAAACACTTAGCCCCTCTCATCCAGCCACAATGCTTTTTATTCACAAACACTCATGGCCATCTTAAGGATAAATGACCAGCCTGCATATTTGGGAGTTGAGGTTCCTCTATTTATACGGGTTTGGCATATACAAGCATGATTCTTTCTTTTGCTTACTGTCTTGGTCCATCACTCCCTCCATCCCTCCCGCCCTCTCTCTCTCACACACATGCACTCACAGTCTTACTACACTTGTGAGGACTATCTCAATAACCTAAAGCAAAGTCTTTTGGCTCTTTTGGTTTTTCAAATAAAAAAATTAATACATTTAGTGAGAACCGGAAAAGTAAAAATTCCAGGTTTTCCCATCATTGTAACATTTGGTCCTCACAAGTATAGCAAGACAAGGTACACGCACACACACACACACACACACACACACACACACACACACACACACACACACGAAAGACGTCAGACAGCCGTGCTGTACCAGTAGTAAATGAAGAAACCTCAAATTAAAATGAAATACACTAACCTTTGAACAACAAATCACACACTGTATTTCAAGTGCAATACATTCTGTACAGTAAATACACCATTGATAAGCCGGCGGTTCTTTCCTCAGAACAGCAATAATGAACATTAATGAACCACCAAGTTGTTCCAGAAGCCAGAATGTTGTAACAAGTCGTGCATGTGCAACACTAGATAAAAGAAGAAACAACACTATAAACATAAAAACATAGATAGAAATACAAACAGAATACAAAAAAAAAGAGAAAAACAGCAGAAACAGCCTCCAAAAAAAGAATATGAAAAAAGGGTAAAAACTGAAATACAGAAATAAAGCAATTAAGTGAAAAAACTGAGCAATACGGAAAGAGGAGTCCAGACAAAAATACACACAGCGTAACACAAAAAAGAAAGAAATATACAAACAGGAATCCTGACAGAAAAGCACTGGCCTGAGCACTCAGTGCTGACACAAAAAGGAAGTCAGGGTTCAGCAATCTCCCTTTCCTCTTTTCTTTAATTCTTGACCTCTCTCCTAACCCCAACAATGAGACCTCGTCCCTCTCCCTCACTCACTCACAAACACACACACAGCTGTATTATTCCCAGGAGCACTGCATAAAACGAAACGTGTGTACGAAAGCATCTCTACATTTTAAAGCTCGCATCAACAGAGTAAGCCAAACAGATCTTTCTCCTGAGCCTCTCTAAAATCTCTCCCCTCTTCCTAGCGGTTCAGGGTCCTGTGCCAAACCGCACTCGGAAACTCCCTCATCTTGCAGAGGAAAACCACGGGCTGAGAGAAAAATACAGTTCCTCCTCAGGTACCTACCTCACAGTGTGTCAGCAATTTACACATAAGAACTGCACTGCACTGCTGCGTGTGTCCTACTGCTGCTACGGGTCAGAGAGAGTAAACACTGAGCCCTGAGCACAGAGAGATAGGGAGAGCAAAAAGCGAACAAGAGAGGGAGGGACAGAGGGAGGGAAAAAGACAAATCAGGAGTCCATTTAAAAAGGAAGAGGGGATAACCAAATGGGGTTGGAGGCAGAAGGGGGAAAAAGGGCTATGATCGTGGGATATAAAGCAAAGCCAGAAAGAAGGGAAGCCCTTCAGTAACTAGAGGCTCACATCTAAAATCAAGAAGTGAGAGTGCAGCAAAAATAAATACATCTTGTAATTTAAACTCAAATTAAAAATCACCAAGTCTGTATACACTCACTCGATCAAATTGTTACAGGCCATTTCCAGACTTTGGCTGTAAAATGTGCCAGTTTACACACACGAAAAGTTACTCCACACTTGAATGCAGATCACACCAGAAATGTTGCCAGAGTTGCTTGTATAGAACTTAAATGGTGGATTGCCCCTCACAAAGTGGAATGTATGCACTGAGAGAAATCTGCTGGGTCATTAATAAGGAAATAAATATGTACACACACATTTATCTCAATAGTGTGATGTGTAATGTGTACAATCTACAGTGGGGCAAAAAAGTATTTAGTCAGCCACTGATTGTGCAAGTTCTCCTACTCACTTCATCATAGGTACACTTCAACTATGAGAGACAAAATGAGAATGTGGTTGAGGTCTGGACACTGGCTAGGCCACTCCAGGAACTTGAAATGCTTTTTACGGAGCCACTCCTTCGTTGCCCGAGCGGTGTGTTTGGGATCATTGTCATGCTGCAAGACCCAGCCACGTTTCATCTTCAATGCTCTCACTGATGGAAGGAGATTTTGGCTTAAAATCTCACGACACATAGCCCCGTTCATTCTTCCCTTAACACAGATCAGTCGTCCTGTCCCCTTTGCAGAAAAACAGCCCCAAAGCATGAGGTTTCCACCCCCATGCTTCACAGTAGGTATGGTGTTCTTGGGATGCAACTCAGCATTCTTCTTCCTCCAGTTGGGTTTCACCAAAAAGTTCTATTTTGGTTTCATCTGACCACATGATATTCTCCCAATCCTCTTCTGGATCAGCCATATGCTCTCTGGCAAACTTCAGAGGGGCCTGGACATGTACTGGCTTAAGCAGGGGGACACGCTTGGCACTGCAGGATCTGAGTTCCTCTCAGTGTAGTGTGTTACTGATGATAGCCTTTGTTACTTTGGTCCCAGCTCTCTGCAGGTCATTCATCAGGTCCCTCCGTGTAGTTCTGGGATTTTTGCTCACCGTTCTCATGATCATTTCGACCCCACGGGATGAGATCTTGCGTGGGTCCCCAGATCAATGGTCTTGTATGTCTTCCATTTTCTTACAATTGCTCCCACAGTTGATTTATTCACACCAACCTGCTTGCCTATTGTAGATTCACTCTTCCCAGCCTGGTGCAGGTCTACAATTTTCTTCCTGGTGTCCTTCAACAGCTCCATGTTCTTGGCCATGGTTGCGTTTGGAGTGTGGCTGTTTGAGGCTGTGGACAGGTGTCTTTTATACAGACAACGAGTGGAGGACAGAAGAGCTTCTTAAAGAAGTTGTTACAGGTCTGTGAGTGCCAGAAATCTTGCTTGTTTGTGGGTGACCAAATTCTTATTTTCCACAAGGATTTACAATTAAATTCTTTAAAAATCCTACAATGTGATTTCCTGGATTTTTTTCCTTATTTTGTCTCTCGTAGTTGAAGTGAATGATAAATTACAGACTTCTCTCATCTTTCTAAGTAGGAGAACTTGCACAATCAGTGGCTGACTAAATACTTTTTCGAAGCTCCGAAAAAAATCGAAGCTTTTCAGCAAATTCCAAAATACAAACATAAGAATAGTACAGACATGTGCTGTTTAACGGCTGCATTATGTTCTGTAAAACAGGATGTTGACCAGACATTACTTAGTCTTCTAATGCTACTGTAATATAAATGTAAAAAGGTATTTTCACAAGAAAAACGCATGCAAATGATATTTAAATGCATCAGAGATACCGCTGAAAAGTGGAACGCTACCATCTATACAGCATTATTGATTTATGGAAATTCACAATACTTATAGAAAATACAGTAATGTATTGTTATGACCCTGTGTCTGGAAAATACGTAACATTGAAGAGGATGGACCTGATACTTTTGTTTGCCGGAAGCCAAAAATGCATTTATAAACTGTTTATTGGCTGTTGAGGTGACCAGCTGTTTATGGTCACAACATCCAAAGTTAACAGATTTAGAATTTATCATAATCATCATCATCATCATCATCATCATTATTATTATTATTATTATTAAGATCTTGGTCTTTAAACCAAACGGATGCTTACCTGTAAATATAAAATATTTCTAGAGCAGGAGATACTTAGACCTCTTCTAAAAAGGGAATTACCAAAAAGTACATATAATGTATATACTTCAGCACCATTTCAGGGTTTTTTCGCCGAACGCATTTCTGGAATGTTGGAAAAAACAAACATAATCGCATAAGTTATCAATATGTGATAAACCAAAAAAAAAAAAAGACACTAAGTAGGAAAACAAGACTCAATATCCAAAGCACATGGTTGTTGTTAACTGTATCACCACTGCATTGCACATGTGCTTATGTGTGCATCTTCAATCAGAAATATTTTTAATGGTGTTGTGCTACAGTTGAGGACCTGGGATTTTGCTCTGATGTTTGTTGCATTTGTGATGGTTTGGGATACTGTTTTGCACAAAACAAGCCACCTTATATTCCCTGACGTCAAAGCGATGCCATGAAAATACAAACGCTGGGTGAAGTGGTGATGATTACCATTAAGGGGACTGTAACCACTAATACCATGCTGTTATATTATACTACATCTTAAACCACAATAAACTAGATCTCATGCTGTGACAAGGCTGCTCGCTAATACTTTCCTTCAACAAGTACGTACTCTATTGCAGAGCATCTGTCTTTGTTAACTAGCCCACTATTATGTCATAGCACCCAGTGCCCAGAGACGCAAAACGAGTTTGGCCTTGTATTTGGAGCTGTTGGGTCATGATGACAAGAAAACAGGTCACTGTTTTTTGACATATAACCACCAAGAGGCTGAGAGAAGGTGTGACTGTATTCATGGTCTCCGGTGCAGCTCTCCCATCCTTTGAAATGAAACGCGCTCTGAGAACACCTCTCAGGCCTGCCACTGTATGCAACCTGTTACAATCCCCTTTGGCCTCAACAGTAGATAAAGACTTCATTCAGTCAGTGCGTCAGGCCTAGAAGTGCTAGCATACAGCTGCCAGCAGAGGGGGCTTCCACTAGCGTGCACCGAACAGAACGTGTCATTGTGGAGGTACAAAGGGCCATTCTGCACTCGCAGGTCAATGTGTCCTAATGCAGTTACCCATTCGGACGCACTTCACACAGGCGCTGTGCACCGCAAACCAACAAGCATGACAAACAGAACCAGACAGAGTACTCTTTTGTCATGTCAACATTTGCCTAAACGAACCTAATCACTATCCACTGGAACTGTCATTTATAATAACAATAATTTAGCAGCATGCTCAGTTGTGTGAAAGGAAACATAACCTGGTGGAAGTCTAAAGGAATAAACTGGTCCAATAAGCATTTCAATAAAACACATCCCTTTGTTGGATGTTTTCTTGACTGTATCTGTATTTATATGTTAAGGCTTAGAGCTGCATTCGCTTAAGAAATGCAAATCATTTACATTTACAGCATTTAGCAGACGCCCTTATCCAGAGCAGCTTACAGTTGGTACAGTCCTACAATCCAAGCAATTGTGGGTTAAGGGCCTTGATCAAGGACCCAACAGTGGCAGCTTGGCAGAGGTGGACCTTTTGGTCCATAGTCCAGTACCTTACCTGCTAGGCTACCACAGTCCCTATCCAAGTCAGAGACATTACCAAACAAATGGAGGACTTGAAAGGGTTACATTAATTGCATTAATTAAAGAAAACTTAAATAAAACAAATATTATTGAACTGCGTAGGTTTTTGGGAGCGAATATATATATATATAGGAAAAAAAAAAAATAATATATAGATATAGATATATATATAGATATATATATATATATATATATATATATATATATATATATATATATATATATATATATATATATATATATATATATATATATATATATATAGCTCAAAGTGTGCCAAGTAATTATCCCCCACACCATTATACCACCACCAGCCTAAACTGGCGCTACAAGGCATGCTTTCATGCTGTTTATGCCAAATTGTGACCCTACCATCTGATGAATGTTTCAACAAAATCGAGACTCATCAGGCCAGGCAACATTTTATCAATATTCTATTGTCCAAATTTGGTGAGCCCATACAAATGGTAGCCTCAGTTGCCTGTTCTTAGCTTACAGGAGTGGCATCCAGTGTGGGCTTCTGCTGCTGTAGCCCAACTGCTACAAGATTGGACGTCTTGTGCATTTAGAAATGCTCTTCTGCATACCTCGGTTGTAACGAGTGGTTATTTGAGTTACTGTTGCCTTTCTATCAGCTTGAACCAGTCTGGTCATTCTCCTCTGACCTCTGGCATCAACAAGGGATTTTTAGCCAGAAATGCCACTCACTGACATTTTCTCTTTTCCAGACCATTCTCTATAAACCCTACAGTCGTCTGTGCGTGAAAATCCCAATAGATCAGCAGATTCTGAAAGTCAGGCCAGCCCGTCTAGCACCACCAACCATGCCATGTTTGAAGTCACTTACATTATGTTTCTTCCCCATTCTGATGTTCGTTTTGAAATTCAGCAGGTCATTTTGACCATGTTAATGTGGACTAAATGCATCGAGATTCGCTGATTAGAAATTTGCATTAACAAGCAATTGAACAGGTGTACCTAAGAAAGTAGCCAGCTTGAAATGTTAGAAATAATAACCATTTGTGTCAGTCAGTTACATGTGAAATAAATGGACCCTCACACGGTGGAAACGTGTATTGTGGTCAGATGAGTCAGTACTCCAGGTTTTTTGGAAAAAATTAACACCATGTGCTTCGCACCAAAGACGAAAAGGACCTTAAAGACCGTTATCAGCAACAAGTCCAAAAGCCAGGCTCTGTCATGGTATGGGGCTGTGTCAGTGGCGTTAGCAAAGGTCATTCACACTTCTGTGATGGCAGCATTAATGCACAAAAGTACACAGAGATCTTAGAGCAACATCATGTTTTCCAGCGACGTCCATGCATTTTTCAACAAGACAATGCAAACCCACATGCTGCACACATTTAAGGCATGGTTGCAAAAGCAGAGGATACGGGTACTAGACTGGCCTGCCTGCAGTCCTGAACTGTCCTCAACAGAGAATGTGTGGAGAATTTTGAAACAAAAATGTGACAATGACGACCCGTACTGTTGCACATTTTAAATCATGTTTGCAGGAATAATGGGATAAAATAACACCTGAACCACTTCATCGCTTGGTATCCTCTGTGCCATCTTGTAAGTGTGGTGAAACGGAATGGCAACATTACAATGTGGTACTGTAAATGCTTTACCGTCCCAACTTTTTATAATGTGTTGCAGGCCTGAAACGCAGGAATGAATGCTTATTAAAGAATGAAATGAAGTTGACCAGACAAAACATGAAATACCAGCTTCGTACTGTCTGCAATGAAACAAAAGTCAAGGTAAATGTAAGAAACATGGTGTGCTTCATATGGATTTTCCATACTGTCCCAACTTTTTCTGATTTGGGGTTGTACAGTGGTGCTTGAAAGTTTGTGAACCCCCAGCTCTGGGATGTTGGTGGGTTTCCTCACTAACTGCTCGCTTCAGGTCCTTCCACATTTCGATTGGATTAAGGTCAGGACTTTGACTTGGCCATTCCAAAACATGAACTTTATTCTTCTTTAACCATTCTTTGGTAGAACGACTTGTGTGCTTAGGGTCGTTGTCTTGCTGCATGACCCACCTTCTCTTGAAATTCAGTTCATGGACAGATGTCCTGACATTTTCCTTTAGAATTCTCTGATATAATTCAGAATTCATTGTTCCATCAATGATGGCAAGCCGTCCTGGCCCAGATGCAGCAAAACAGACCCAAACCATGATACTACCACCACCATGTTTCACAGATGGGATAAGGTTCTTATGCTGGAATGCAGTGTTTTCCTTTCTCCAAACATAACGCTTTTCTTTTAAACCAATTTCTATTTGGTCTCATTCATCCACAAAACATTCTTCCAATAGCCTTCTGGCTTGTCCATGTGATCTTTAGCAGACAGTTCTTTTTGGAGAGCAGTGGCTTTCTCCTTGCAACCTTACCATGCACAACATTGTTGTTAAGTGTTCTTCTGATGGTGGACTCATGAACATTAACATTAGCCAGTGTGAGAGAGGCCTTCAATTGCTCAGAAGTTACCCTTTCCTTTGTGACCTCACTAACTATTACACGCTTTGCTCTTGGAGTGATCTTTGTTGGTCGACCACTCCTGTGGAGGGTAACAATGGTCTTGAATTTCCTCCATTTGTACACAATCTGTCTGACTGTGGACTGGTGGAGTCCAAACTCTTTAGAGATGGTTTTGTAACCTTTTCCACCCTGAGGAGCATCAACAACTCCTTTTCTGCGGTCCTCAGAAATCTCCTTAGTTCGTGCCATGATACACTTCCACAAACGTGTCATGAAGAGCAGACTTTGATAGATCCCTGTTCTTTAAATAAAACAGGGTTCCCACTCACACCTGATTGGCATCCCATTGATTGAAAACACCTGACTAATTTCACCTTCAAATTAACTGCTAATCCAAGAGGATTCACATACTTTTGCCACTCACTAATATGTAATATTGGATCATTTTCCTCAATAAATAAATGACCAAGTATAAAATGTGTGTCTCATTTGCTTAACTGGGTTCTCTTTGTCTACTTTTAGGAAAATCTGATGTTGTTTTAGGTCATATTTATGCAGAAATGTAAAGTCTAAAGAGTTCACAAACTTTAAACCACCACTGTAAATGGAAGTGTTTCATTAAACTAACGAGGTTAAGAACCTAGATGAGGGATTAGTAGAATGGTGAAAATGCAATTTCTTCATTAAAAAGTGAGCACATTCTGTATCCTGGAAAGCCTAAAGCAACACAACAAACTGTTCATAATCTAAATGAATGGCATTGCAGGTATGGATTGTGTGCATGTGTGTGTTAAGAGGATAGAGGTACTGTGAGAAAGCAGAAGAAAAATAATCTCTCTCCAGAGAGGTGGAATGATGTCACCATCTTCGCACTAAGGTTAATGCTCTCTTTGCACATGGTTAGGAAAAGGAAGGACAGATGAACAGATGGAAGAGAGGGAAAGGAGGAAGGAAGAAAGAAAGGTTGTACATATAGGAAAAGAAAGAACAAAAGTTAGATCTGGAAGGGATTGTCCATCATTTAAGCAATGTACAGAAATGAAATGTATGGCATTTCTGCTGTTGTACAACTATTTCAATATTTGTTAAAGATGGGTAATAATGTCATATAATTAATATAACAGCTTTAAAAAGACCATGTTTGTCTTCATCATTAGCACGCACGCATGTAGTATTTGGTCTCTACATACCACAGAACTCTCCTATAACGCTTGGTGAGAATGAAAAATGCAAAGAAAATAATTTGATACAATTCCTCAATATAGGAATGAGGTTTTAATGAGGATTTAATTTGTGTAATCTGTTGTGTGTGCCATGTTGATAAATGTATAAAGGAATTTTTGCTCTCTGTAAATACCATGCTGAAACAGACAGCTGCAAGTAAAAATATTGGAACCATGCTTTATAAATACTATCTATAAATTAATCATTTATATTCGTCATATTAACTTCTAGAGGTGACACTAAGGCCATCATGTAGTTTTGTTACAAAAGATTTAACTGATCTAATTTTCAGGACCATTATTAAGCTATTAACCACAAGCATTTTACTTAGAATTATGTTTCCTTTTTATTTTTTACGCAGGGCTCACATCAGAGAGGATGTGAACATTTTCTCATATGTAATGTCTGTAAATTCTCACTTGCTTGTATCCAGTCCTTCCCTTTTCATTAATTCCTTCTTTGAAAAGTGCATGCCTTTAAATACGGCTGTCATGGAGCCCAGATTCCAAACGTATCCAGAGAACAGTGCATTTTCTTTCCTCTTTCTCTCAGCTCTCTCCTACTCAGATCCTCTCAGCTGGTGAAGTACAGAGTTGGCAGAATGAAAAACATCCAAAGCATGAAAAAAGAAAGGCCTTAAGTAATGTTATAGAGCAACAACAAAGACTGGAAGATCATTTGAATAAAAAAAGTACACACACACACACACACACACACACAGGGTAAAGAGAAGTAGAAGCGAGAGATAAAAGTCTGTAATTTAAATAAAAGCGTATGCTCACAGAGCCTGTCTGAAAAAGCCGATATTTTGTCACATACCACCTTGCATCACAGAAATACTGCTTTCATTTTCAACAGAAACTCCATCTACTGGGTCTGTAGCCAAACAGCAATCACCACAAACTAGAATTCCACGATTGCACATAACGAGAAAAGTACAGAAAGTTATTGGGGGAGGTTCAAGAAGAAAGGTTTCTTTTCTCAGCATAAAAACACCCAAAGGTATCAGTGGCAGCAAAATACAAATTAAAAGCCCATTTCTCAAAACCAGTAAGAGTAGCACCACTTATAAATATACATTCATACCAAAAGAGGGTCATGAGTTAACTCTTGGGATTCATTACTGTAATTTATCATGAGACATGTGCAGGTCTAACTTCAATATTTTAGAGTTAGTTTGTTTGAAGAAAACATTTTGGAGGTGCACAATCTGACATTTCAAACTGACACTGACGATATACAGTGGGTGGGCAAAATGAAAGGAAGCATCATCTAAAAACAGAGTTTGAAATTTGAAGAGATGTTCATTTTGGTTGACTGATATTTAACAGCATAAAACAGCTATGTACAAGGTCTGAGATTTCAAAGCAACATGAGGTAGCTGACAGTTTCAAAGATGTCAAGCAGTGGCCGACCACCGTAGGCAAATAAAAACTTGTAAACAAAACAAGTGGGTTGGTTGTTTGTTCGTTTGATTCTTAAAGCCAGGTCAGCTGCTAGGGCTACTATCATGGCTGAATAATGGGTTCTGCCTCTAAAGAAAGGGTGGAGGTCGACTGTTTCTTAGGGTGTTGTTTGTGTGTTTGTTAAGATGTAGAGTTCAGTTGGTTTTCTGTATCTTACATGCTAGTGCTTCAATGAACTAAGCAGTTTTTGGGGGGGGCTCAGGTGAAGATTGTTCTGTTGTTGCTGTTCATCTTTTGGCTTCGAGTAGGAGACATGTTTGACAGAAGTTCTTTGTTTAGCAGATAGGTATGAGTGATTTTCTGAGTCCTATGCGGCATCTTGTGTAAATAACTTGTTCCCAGCGTTCATAAGAAGTGGGTGGTCCAAAGTTAAGACCTGATTTCCATATTAGCAATTAAAGCATACAGCAATCAGGTTTCAATCTGGCTAACTAGCAGTGCATTTGACAATTTACTTAAGTGGACTTACAGACATGATTTTAAGAAGACTTAGACATTTTAGAAGATTAGGTGGACATTGTAAAATATTTTAATTGTCTGATAACTGTATCTGCTCCAAGTGTTTCTCAAAACCACCTTTTCATGCTTTTTCAAGCAGAGATCTTTAGTATCACAAAGAAAGAATAAAAATACAAATACTTCTTTATTTGCTCAGTAAGATAAATATTAAAGATATGGAGCCCTAATGTATGCAAGTGCTCCCTGTTTTATGATGAGAAACCGATAGCAAACATAAATACACATTCAGCGGAAACTGGATGAGCAATATGCAAAATTATACTCTCCTGTGCTAAAGGACAAACTCGGCAATGCAGGACTTGGGGAGTGACATGGCAGGAGTGATGAACGCTGGGAAATGTAGTGAGGAAAAGCCATGGTCACACAATCATTGTTTTTCCACTTTCAATACATTACTCAAAGAACTCCATGAGATATTCAATACTTTACTATAAAATAAGCTTTGTGTTAGTGATTTTGCCCAACTGTAGGTTAGCGCAAGTGTTTAAGCATGTTTAAGGTAGGCTATGCTATGATGACACAGTATGTATTCAACTTTTGATGGATTTGTCAGAACATATCCAAGTAATAAATCGGGCACTACCTGTATGCCAAATAGTAGTTATACAGAAATTGTGTCTGTCTGGGTTATTAGTCAAACCCTTTTATGACTGTATCTGGCAACCATCTTAAAAAAAAAAAAAAAAAAGTTTCTGATTTATTGCTAGTGCTGCTCCTGTAGGAGCACTGCTGATTTATATAATTAGTTATCAGACCACTATAGATCTTTCTGTTGTATTCATACGCCACCAGCATCACCTTCAAGCATCCTTAGTGACTGGACTCCTTTCTGAGTGTGAAGTTGACTAAAGACCAAAATCAGCGACCACACACACACGCACAACTACAGGCACAAACACACACAGGAAAGTGTGGCCCTCTCCCTGCACTCACACACCCTTAGGCAGGATGCACCAGCCCTCCCAAGCCCTGAGCAGCCCTCCAGGGTCAGGCTGGGGTCGAGGAGAGAGCGAGCACTCCACCTCCAGAGAGCTCCAAAAGTACTCTTTCCCACACCACCACACCCAAGCAGCGCTGCACAAACCGCACAGTTCAGCCAGATTCTCTCACAGTGACTTTGGGTGCAAACTGAAGATGCCGGAGCCTCATCAACACACAAGAACTGAAGAACGTTCTTAAGACTCAATCAGACCTGCACAGCCACAAAACCCCAATGAAAACACATTCTGGATTGGTACTACACAAACGCTCTGGCTGTATGACCGCACTCAGACTCATCCACAGCTGCTTTGTGCTGGTGATGATTACACTTATTTACACTGGATGACTACATCCTAACACCTAACACAGCTTCAGTATGTCAGGTATGTCAGACTAGGCATGTTCTTATAATATGCAAGAAATATTCCAATAGCAATCAAAACCGATTGTCCCATTTCTCACAGAGGTAATTATGGGAACTGCAGGGGAACCAGGCAAGATAAAGTGCATGGTGTCATTCTACAGATTTTCTTTCTTGACTAATGTTCAGTGCCATCATGTTGTACATATATTATTCTATGTCTTATTAGGGTGCTCAGGTGTTGCAGTGCCAACTGTATGTTCCATCATTAGCCCATGCTGGTCAAGTAGAATGGTCAACTGGGCATCCCAACGAAGCTGCCAGATGCTGCTATTGCTCAAGTGTAAGTGAAGGTCACACTGTAGCCTACAGAAGCTGCTTTTTCTGATTTCTTGTTTTAATACTGCATACAAATTTCCAGCATTTTCTGGCTGCATTCGAATAAAGAGACTGGGAAATAATTATGTATGGCACTGCTAAAGCAATGGCACATCTACTCCAACAGTGGCCTAAGACCTTTGCACAGTACTGTACAGAAGTGTAAAAACAGGACCTTTGCTAATGCTTAGGAGATCTTTTAAACCTTTCAAAGCTAATAAGACAGTTTAGGTAGCTACCAGCAAAAAAAGGCATGCCCCACAATGCTTTGCTCCCCAGAAAACTGCTTGCCTTACATGCTTCATGGTCATGTTCATGTCGTGTAGGTTATTTATTTTGCAAAACGTGACAAGCATTACATGTAGCCTTCTGACGGGTGGTAGGATGCAAGCTGCCACTGTAAAAGTAGAATTAAATAATTCAGGTGTCATGTTCATGAAAAAGAATCTGCTTAACAACCCTGCATCACACAGCCCAGGTGCTAACTGCTGTCCTATATCAGCAAGCATTAAATGGCCAACCAAGAACTAATACTATTTAGGGGCCCATCTGGCTTTTATCCAAGTTAAATAACAGGTATTAGGAAACTGTGAAAACAAATAACGTGCAGAAGTGAGCACAATGACCGTGAATGGAGTCTTGATTGTGATACCTGCCAAATAGTGTTTCAAATAAATTACTTTAATGATTAATTCAGATATGTCCATTCAAACAACATCTGTGGTCTACTAAGGTCATTATCCTTATTATTAAGGTCATTAACCTGTTTAACTCATTAACTTGTCAGATACATTAGCTTAGTAAAGCAGTTATAATGGCACAGCACAGCCTCTGATGCAGAAAGGTTTATAAAACGCCAAGTTTTGCTAAACCTCGAGTAATGTTTGGCTGGTCTTGTGTTATTATCTCTCAGGTGAATTACATGTGCTGGACCTGAGCGCCACAGCGTGACAACAGTGTGCGGATCGGGGGACAGTTCGTTTCGATTTGACAATTAGTTTCTAATTTGGGCAGAAGAAACAAGCAGAGTAAGAAGTACTGCATCTTCAAAATGCACCAGAGCAACAAGCAGAGGAACAAAAAAAAAAAAATTTCAGTACACAGTCACAAAAGCTCTGTCTCAGTGAAGATCTCCACTGTGTGTGTTGGTCTTTATTTTTACATCTACAGCACTGTATTCTTGGTGCAAAAAAGTCTCCATGGGTCCTAAAATGGTTAGTTAGCCAACCAAAAGGGTGACAGGAAGTGAATCCTCTTGGCTTTCAGGCTGCAGTTAGCATTACTGCAGTTAGCATAACTAGAGTTCACCAAGAGTGTAAGTGTTTTACTTTTCACTTCCAATACATTACTCACTAAATTACATGAGATTTTTCAATACTTTATTATAAAATAAGCATTGTGTTAATGATTTTGGCCAACTGTAGGTTAACTCAAGTAGTGATGTGTAATTGGTGCCGCTATGATACACTATATTTAACTCATCAGTTCATGAAACTCAAAGTAGTTAGTTGAACTTTTGTTATTGACCAAATACTTATTTTCCACCATTATTTACAATTAAAATCTTTAAAAATCCTACAATGTGATTTCCTGGATTTTTTTCCTCATTTTGTCTCTCATTTACATTTACAGCATTTAGCAGACGCCCTTATCCAGAGCGACTTACAATTGATACAGTCTGACTATCCAAGCAGTTGTGTGTTAAGGGCCTTGCTCAAGGACCCAACAATGGCAGCCTTGGACCTGGACCTTTTTGTCCATAGTCCATTACCTTAACCGCTAGGCTACCACAGTCCCTTCAACTCTCATAGTTGAAATGTACCTATGATGAAAATTACAGACCTCTCTCTCTCTCTATCCACACACACATATACACATATACACACACACATATATATATATATATATATATCTATATATATATAATATATATATCTAGATATATATATAAATATATATATATATATATATATATATATAATATATAATATATTCGTGGTGTGTGTGTTGTGTGTGTGTGTGTATCTATCTATCTATCTATCTATCTCCAGATTGTACAGTTTCGCATTGTGTGTCATGCACATTAGGAGACATCTGTGCAGGTTGTCTCTGTTTTGTGATGGTGCGATTTATTATATTGACTTTACGATGGAATTCAGATAATACACAAATATACATTCAGCAGAAACTGTACTCTGAATTTAGAATTTTCCACTGGGCATGTGATACACCGTACTACACTCACTCATGATAAAAGAGGAAATCAGGAATGTGTGACGCAAAAAAACAAACAGGCTGCAAAAACAAAGGATTAAATGGACTGCACACTTCAGGGATGGGTAAAATGTTGCTAGCTGTTTTGTTTGTGAGCATCACGCAGGCTGACTACAGTTCTTGCACTTCTACAGTTCACCCTAAAACAATTACTAAGCATTTTCCGCACTGTCTCATTTATTATCCTGTCTATGAATACAAGGAAGGCTCACAAAAACATGGCTGTATAGGAATTACACTTGATTGATATACAGCATAGTCTGTTAACTTGTGACTCTGCTTCTTACAAAGAACATAAAAGGAAAAGTTCAAGCTAGCATTCAACTTAATCTACTGCATCTGTTGTTTTAACATCAGAGCTGAGAAAAGGAAACAATCCTGTCAACTTAAAACTTAGTTATAACTAACAACTAAGGGCAGCACATTTTTGTAGAACAAAGCTTTTTTCCCCTTTAATGTACTTATATTGTTTGTACTGTTAGATATGAAACTATTCTTCAGAAATAAGATCCCCAGACAGCAGACAGTTCTGAGCCAAATATGGCTCAGTTTAGGTACTTATGGCTCTGTTATCGCAATGCGAAGTGTATTGTAGATCAGATTTGACCCAGCTGTTGGCAGCCACAATAAAGTTCTTCACACTGTTCAGTCGCTGGTAACCATTATACCAGATTTTCATTTTGGACCAAATGTGGCTTGCTGGGTGCAGTTCTGGCTATGCACTGGCAGCCAGAATCGATTTAAGTTAATGCCACACCACGCCAGTATGTGTATCTCACGGCAGTATGTGGGCCAAGGGAAAAGGCAAGTGTGGCCCAGAAACAGGCCGTCACTCATTTGCTACCAGGTGCTCCATTTCCATCAAAGTCCATTTCCATTACTGTGCACTTATTGTTAGGGCAGTTTATTAGGTTGGTCCAGAGCTGCAATGGACAAGGTTGAAAGTGAAGTATTTTGCTCCCACAGAGTGAGGAGGACAGGTAGAGACAAAAACACTTCTTCTGAGATCTCGACTGACTTCAACTTCAACTCCAAGACTCCACGTATACAATTAAACAGCAAGAGCAATGCCAGCAAATTATTTGTGCTAAAAGAATGCCTTTTCTTTCATTTAACCAAAAAAGAACGCAACTACAGCTGGATGTTATGCTGACATTATGATGGTTACACAAAATATCAAATCAAATTATTTTGAGAACATTTTTCAGTTTGTCTAGAATAAATGCATTTCGATTAAAGGTCATATTCCTCTTAAATTTCTAGTGTGAGATTGTGCCAAGGTCAAAGCTGCCAATACAATCACTGGCCAGTTGCCCATTAGGTACACCTTGTTAGTATCGGGTTGGACCCTCTTTTGTCTTCAGAACTGCCTTAATTCTTCATTGCACAGATTCCACAAGATGCTGGAACAATTCCTCAGTTCCTTTTGGTCCATACTGACATGACACCACATTCATGCTGCGAATCTCCCATTCTATTACATCCCAAAGGTGCTCTATTGGATTAAGATCTGGTGACTGTGGAGGCCAACTGAGTACAGTGAACTCACTGTCATGTTCAAGAAACTACTTTAAGATGATTTGAGCTTTGTTATTTGGTGCATAGAAGTTGAGTACACTGTGGTCATAAAGGGATGGACATGATCAGCAACAATACTCAGGCAGGCTGTGGCATATAAACAAATTGGGACCCAAAGTATGCCAAGAAAATATCCCTTACACCATTACATCACCACCACCAGCCTAAACCATTGATACAAGGAAGGATGGATTCATGCTTTCATGTTATTTACACCAACTCTGACTCTTCAGCCCACCAATCTTGTATTGTCCAGTTTGGTGAGCCTGTTTAAATAGTTGTCTGTTCTTAGCTGACAAGAGTGGTACCCGGTGTGGTCTTCTGCTGCTGTAGCCCATCTGCTTCAAGGTTCAACAAGCTGTGCATTCAGACATGCTCTTCTGCATACCTTGGTTGTGACGAGTGGCTGTTTTGCCTTTCTATCATTCTTAACCAGTCTGGCCATTCTCCTCTGACATCAACAAGGCATTTTACCCCAGTGAACTTCCACCCACTGGATATTTTTTGAGAAGGATTCTCTGTAAACCCTAGAGCTGGCTATGAATGAATATCCCAGTAGACCAGCCCATCTAGCACCGGCAACCACACCAAGTCACTTAAATCACCTTTTTTCCCTCCATTCTGAGGCTCAGTTTGAATTTTAGCACATCATCTTCACCATGTCTACATACCAAAATGCATTGAGTTTCTGCCATGTGATTAGCTGATTAGACATTTGTAATAAGGAGCAATTATACAGATGTACCTAAAGAAGCAGTTGGTGAGAGCAAGTCACTATAAGAGAATGACAGCAGACTGTAATTATGAGGGTTACATAATAGATGACCTGTACTCTCAAAAAACTGGTAGTTAAGCAGGTGGGTGTTCACCATTAATTTACAAGAACATAACTGTTACGTTAGGGGTGCACAATAAAGGCCAGAGTACAATACTAAATCTCATACATGTGACAACTTGTATCAGTATTTGAAAAGGAAAATCCCTCAGCTACGCTGGAATACAGACCCTCCACCATAGGCGCATCCTCCTGTATTACATAATGGGACCTTAAAGGTACACACTGTGATTTTGACCACTGGGTGGTGCTGTAGAGCTCCATAGGAAAACATGGTCCCTGTTAATCACAAATATAAGAGAGTGGTCCATTTTAACATGTCACTGAAACAAGGGGTGGGTCAGGTAGACCTAGAAGTGTAATGGTTTATGGGACACACTCAAGACAATAAGACTGTTATACATAGAGTGTTGTAGCTCTTTTGGACAGTTGTGGGTCAGTGGTTGAGAGTTTTAATGCTGGCTCTGCTCACTACTAGGTCCTTGAGCAAGGCTCTTAACCTTTAACTGCTCAACTAAATTCTAACCCAGTTAAATAAATAGCATAAGTCGTGTTTTGTAAGCTGGTCACCAGTATTAGCCATTTTGGTGAGCGATGGATGCCAGCTTGGGACTCTTAAGGGAGTATGCTGGTCCCAAGCATTAGATGCTGGTATAATGTGGTGAATTATAGGAGATGCTGGTGTCCATCACACTCACCAAACCAGCTGGTGTCTAGCACATAAAACACAACATGTACTGGCCTTTATTAACAGGACATCCCTCTGAATAAGGGAGTTTGCAAAATTATGTAAATGTAGGCACAACAGGTGGACGTAATCAAAACCCACTCAGTTTTCCTACATGCTTAATCTAATAGGTCCTCCGCATATCTGTGTGGGTTTACTCCAGGTACTCGGGTTTCATCCCAGGTTTCAAAAACATGCATGAGGTTAATTAGTCACTCTGAACTGGCCCGTGACAATGTATTGATATCACATTGTGTTTGTTGCGCATATTGCTACTGATGCTGATACGAAATAAATAAAACTAAGCAATAAGCATAAGCCAGTTCAGAGATGCACAAGCGTCAGGGCCTAACGAGCAGCACAAAGCAGACGATGGGTACCAACCTAAACGAGGTCCATCGTAGGGCACAGACACACGTAAACTCAAGGGGAAACTGAAGTACCCAAAGAAAACTGCCACAAACACGAGGAGGACATGCAAAGGCAGCGACCGGGACAAGAATCAAGTGTGTAAACAAAACCACTCATATTTAATATGATATTGATACCAACAAGGGTGTTTATAGGCTACTAGTCATGCTGGGACACTACCAGAATTTAGAGGAGCACAGCTGTATCACTCTGTTTGCCAATCAGTCACGGGGCACAATTGTGAATAAAAATAAACCTGTTAAACACTAAATATTAGGACTGTAATGATGCATCGTAGTGGAAAAATGTCACAATGTGCATCTAGAGATTTACAATGTCACATGCATTCTGTTTATGCTTTGCATTGTTTACACTTCAGAAATAAAAGGAAAAATCATAAGAAAATTAAACCGTGTGTAGTGTGTATCGCTTAATAGGTTAAGTGATTTAACACTAAAGTGGGTGTTAAATATTTGTAGTTGTTTATTAGTCTATGAGGAAAAAAAAATGAAAGGTGCTCTGACTGAATGCATCAGCTACTCAAGCTTTTAGAAAGATGCTGGGGCATTATGGGAAATGTAGTGCCGTACTGACTTTGCATGTTGTTACCTGTAGGTTCTACTCAGCAATTCAGGATAAAATTAACTAATTTACCCCCATAATTGTAGTGGGGAACTGGTGCCCGTGTACTGTGAATACAAAACTACACTAATGGACCACTTTCTGTTCAATACTGTACCTGTACAATACCATTTTTCGGAGTGTGTTGTAACAGACTCCTCCCAGAACTAGCAGGGAGTCTTAACGTACGCCCGGTCTCCATGGAAACCGTACAGAATCATGGTTTTGATTATAACTACTAAAAATCCCGAACTTTAGGACTGAAGACCTGAGGCCAGCCAAGGAAGCGCATCCCTTCCAGCCAACGCGCTTAC
>JAJAGP010002076.1:95392-136710 GCA_025084515.1 Ancistrus triradiatus
TATATGTGTGTGTGAGTATCTATCCATCTATCTATCTATCTATCTATCTCCAGATTGTACAGCTTCGCATTGTGTGTCATGCACATTAGGAGACATCTGTGCAGGTTGTCTCCGTTTTGTGATGGTGCGAATTTATGAGATTGACTTTACGAATGGAATTCAGATAATACACAAATACACATTCAGCAGAAACTGTACTCTGAATTTAGAATTTTCCCCTGGACAAGTGATATACCGTACTACACTCACTCATGATAAAAGAGGAAATCAGGAGTGTGTGACACAAAAAACAAACAGGCTGCAAAAACAAAGGATTAAATGGACTGCACACTTCAGGGATGGGTAAAATGTTGCTAGTTGTTTTGTTTGTGAGCATCACACAGGCTGACTACAGTTCTTGCACTTCTACAGTTCACCCTAAAACAATTACTAAGCATTTTCCGCACTGTCTCATTTATTATCCTGTCTATGAATACAAGGAAGGCTCACAAAAACATGGCTGTATAGGAATTACACTTGATTGATATACAGCATAGTCTGTTAACTTCCACTGTGACTCTGCTTCTTACAAAGAACATAAAAGGAAAAGTTCAAGCTAGCATTCAACTTAATCTACTGCATCTGTTGTTTACGCGTTATTACCACAACCATTTTAACATCTGAGCTGAGAAAAGGAAACAACCCTGTCAAATTAAAACTTAGTTATAACTGACAACTAAGGGCAGCACATTTTTGTAGAACAAAGCTTTTTTCCCCTTTAATGTATTTATATCGTTTGTCCTGTTAGATATGAAGGTATTGTATGTTAGGTATTGTAGACCAGATTTGACCCAGCTGTTGGCAGCCACAATAAAGTTCTTCACACTGTTCAGTCGCTGGTAACCATTATACCAGATTTTCATTTTGGACCAAATGTGGCTTGCTGGGTGCAGTTCTGGCTATGCACTGGCAGCCAGAATCGATTTAAGTTAATGCCACACCACGCCAGTATGTGCATCTCACGGCAGTATGTGGGCCAAGGGAAAAGGCAAGTGTGGCCCAGAAACAGGCCGTCACTCATTTGCTACCAGGTGCTCCATTTCCATCAAAGTCCATTTCTGGCTTACTGTGCATTTATTGTTAGGGCAGTTTATTAGGTTTGGTCCAGAGCTGCAATGGACAAGATTGAAAGTGAAGTATTTTGCTCCCACAGAGTGAGATCTGGTGACTGTGGAGGCCAACTGAGTACAGTAAACTCACTCATATTCAAGAAACTACTTTAAGATGATTTGAGCTTTGTTATTTGGCACATAGAAGTTGAGTACACTGTGGTCATAAAGGGATGGACATGATCAGCAACTATACTCAGGCAGGCTGTGGGATATAAACAAATTGGGACCCAAAGTATGCCAGGAAAATATCCCTTACACCATTACATCACCACCACCAGCCTAAACCATTGATACAAGGAAGGATGGATTCATGCTTTCATGTTATTTACACCAACTCTGACCCTACCATTCAACTGTCACAGCAGACTCTTCAGCCCACCAATCTTGTATTGTCCAGTTTGGTGAGCCTGTTCAAATAGTTGTCTGTTCTTAGCTGACAGGAGTGGTACCCGGTGTGGTCTTCTGCTGCTGTAGCCCATCTGCTTCAAGGTTCAACAAGCTGTGCATTCAGACATGCTCTTCTGCATACCTTGGTTGTGACGAGTGGCTGTTTTGCCTTTCTATCATTCTTAACCAGTCTGGCCATTCTCCTCTGACATCAACAAGGCATTTTACCCCAGAGAACTTCCACCCACTGGATATTTTTTGAGAAGGATTCTCTGTAAACCCTAGAGCTGGCTATGAATGAATATCCCAGTAGACCAGCCCATCTAGCACCGGCAACCACACCAAGTCACTTAAATCACCTTCTTTCCCCATTCTGAGGCATGGTTTGAACTTTAGCATATCATCTTCACCATGTCTACATACCAAAATGCATTGAGTTTCTGCCATGTGATTAGCTGATTAGATATTTGTAATAAGGAGCAATTATACAGATGTACCTAAAGAAGCAGCTGGTGAGAGCAAGTCACTATAAGAGAATGACAGCAGACAGTAATTATGAGGGTTACATAATAGATGACCTGTACTCTCAAAAAACTGGTAGTTAAGCAGGTGGGTGTTTACCATTAATTTACAAGAACATAACTGTTACGTTAGGGGTGCACAATAAAGGCCGGAGTACAATACTAAATCTCATACATGTGACAACTTGTATCAGTATTTGAAAAGGAAAATCCCTCAGCTACGCTGGAATACAGACCCTCCACCATAGGCGCATCCTCCTGTATTACATAATGGGACCTTAAAGGTACACACTGTGATTTTGACCACTGGGTGGTACTGTAGAGCTCCATAGGAAAACATGGTCCCTGTTAATCACAAATATAAGAGAGTGGTCCATTTTAACATGTCACTGAAACAAGGGGTGGGTCAGGTAGACCTAGAAGTGTAATGGTTTATGGGATGCACTCAAGACAGTTATACATAGAGTGTTGTAGCTCTTTTGGACAGTTGTGGGTCAGTGGTTGAGAGTTTTAATGCTGGCTCTGCTCACTGCTAGGTCCTTGAGCAAGGCTCTTAACCTTTAACTCCTCGACTGAATTCTAACCCAGTTAAATAAATACCATATGTCGTGTTTGTAAGCTGGTAACCAGTACAAGCTGTTTTGGTAAGCGATGAATGCCAGCTTGGGACTCTTAAGGGAGTATGCTGGTCCCAAGCATTAAATGCTGGTATAATTTGTATAATGTGGTGAATTATAGGAGATGCTGGTGACCATCACACTCACCAAACCAGCTGGTGTCTAGCACATAAAACACAACATGTACTGGTCTTTATTAACAGGACATCCCTCTGAATAAGGGAGTTTGTTAAATTATGTAAATGTAGACAACAGGTGTATGTAATCAAAACCCACTCATTTTTCCTACATGCTTAATCTAATAGGTCCTCGGGTTTCATCCCAGGTTTCAAAAACATGCATGAGGTTAATTAGTCACTCTGAACTGGCCCATGACAATGTGTTGATATCATATTGTGTTTGTTGCACATATTGCCACTGATGCTGATACGAAATTAAATAAAACTAAACAATAAGCATAAGCCAGTTCAGAGATGCACAAGCGTCAGGGCTTAACCAGCAGCACAAAGCAGACGATGGGTACCAACCTAAACGAGGTCCATCGTAGAGCACAGACACACGCAAACTCTGGGGGAAACTAAAGTACCCAAAGAAAACTGCCACAAACACGAGAAGGACATGCAAAGGCAGCGACCAGGCCAAGACTCAAGGGTGTAAACAAAACCACTCATATTTAATATGATATTGATACCAACAAGGGTGTTTATAGGCTACTAGTCATGCTGGGACACTACCAGAATTTAGAGGAGCACAGCTGTATCACTCTGTTTGCCAATCAATTATGGGGCACAACTCTGCATAAAAATAAACCTGTTAAACACTAAATATTAGGACTGTAATGATGCATCGCAGTGGAAAAATGTCACAATGTGCATCTAGAGATTTACAATGTCACATGCATTCTGTTTATGCTTTGCATTGTTTACACTTCAGAAATAAAAGAAAAACTCGTAAGAAAATTAAACCGTGTGAAGAGTGTATCGCTTAATAGGTTAAGTGATTTAACACTAAAGTGGGTGTTAAATATTTGTAGTTGTTTATTACTCTATGAGGAAAAAAATGAAAGGTGCTCTGACTGAATGCATCAGCTACTCAAGCTTTTGGAAAGATGCTGGGGCATTATGGGAAATGTAGTGCCCGTAGTGAATTTGCATGGTGTTACCTGTAGGTTCTACTCAGCAGTTCAGGATAAAATTAACTATTTACCCCCATAATTGTAGTGGGGAACTGGTGCCCATGTACTGTGGATACAAAACTACACTAAAGGATCACTTTCTGTTCTATAACCTACCTGTACAATACCATTTTTCGGAGTGTGTTGTAACAGACTCCTCCCAGAACTAGCAGGGAGTCTTAACGTACGCCCGGTCTCCATGGAAACCGTACAGAATCATGGTTTTGATTATAACTACTAAAAATCCCGAACTTTAGGACTGAAGACCTGAGGCCAGCCAAGGAAGCGCATCCCTTCCAGCCAACGCGCTTACACAAGCAACCAAGTCGGCCGTGATTAGAGTTTACAATTGTCTCGTTGTCAGCGATAAGACAGCCGAGGCTAATGAATGACGGAGAGTTAGACAAAAAATGGCCTTTAAAATTGGGACACTTGGACTGTATTTATGTGCTTGAACCCCTGCGCCAGGGACACACAAACCCGGGACCGATCATGTGTCTGGATCATCCAACCATCCCGGTGGGCACATGGAATCCATGAGATGTTCGGATCTCCAGCCTGATCACGTATGTAGCGCGGTGCGGCGAAAACCAAGCAGGTAGGCAAAAACCCGTGTTCAATCTGCAGCCTGCTCATAGGCTCAAATCATCGCGGGAATTCACTCGAGAAGGTCACGATTTTTCAGACTGAGGTTAGCAGACGGGCGAACAGTTGTTGTGCCAAATCGGCCGGACTCCACGGTATTCCGCAGATCCTGAAGAGCTACGCTCATCGTGCAGAGACACAGATCGGGGAGAAGCGAGGAGCGAGCGCTCACTCACTCCACTTCTGCATGCATGGACTCCAGAACCGGCGTGTTTAAGCCATGGCTTCGTCCGACACAGGTGCTGAAACACATGTGCACAATGCGTATGCATGCTCACACAGGCCTCATCACATGTCCATCAAGAGACGGTTATTATGTAGCCAGACTTACCTCAGAGAAAGGTAACAAGCTACACGGCTCCTCCTGCTTCCGACCGCTGTTAGCAACATACGCCGATAACTATGGGAGATGGTGTGATTCATACTGCATACACTCTGACACCTTTCTCTCTTTCTCACCCTGCCCCATCTCTCTCTCCCTGCTTCTCAACGCGCTACAACGTTGCACCAGGTGGCAAAACCCTTGGAAAAGTTTGACACCCCACCACCAAACAGTATACAAACATAACAACATTCGGTCCTTAAAAACTAACCATAAGTAAATGCTCTACAGAACATGTCTTTAGAAAACGACAGACCGACTCGTTATCTTTCCATCAAATGTACAAAGTTGCTCCCAATGTGTTTTTCACCTAATCTACTAAAATGCATTGGTGCTTGAAGCGCATAATGCTAAAACATTGTCAGATTTGCCACAAAAAGTCCTAAAGTAGATCAAACAGCCCAGATAGAAAGAATTAGAACAGCATATTACACCTGCGTCATTGATTCATCTATTTATTTTTAATATTTTTATTTCATTTCTGAGGAAAATGACTAAAAACAACAAGTTCAAGCCTTTGTCTCATCATGTTTGGATTATTGCAATGCCTTATATGACTGCTTGGTCAAGGATCTCTGAACTTCAGTTGGCAAAATGCTTAACAAAAACTAGACTAGGGGAACCCATCAGCCCAAAGTTTGGCCCGTATTCACTGGTTACAAAGTGATATTTCAGAATTGATTCAGACATACTGTTTTACCTTATAAGCCTTTACCGGTGAAGCACTTTGGATACATTTGTGAGTACCGAGGTGGTGAGATCCTCTAATCAATGGGTTCTTGTTGTTCCGAGAACAAAACTGAGGCGAAAGGGAGATGTGCATTTGCTGCTTGTTCACCTAAACTGTGGAACAGTCTTCCGCTCGATATCAGACTCTCTGAATGTGCATCCACGTTTAAGAAACACCTAAAGATCACTTTTATTCACTTGCTTTTATGATCAAATCAGTTGTGATCAAATGTAATGTGCTTAACTGTGTGTTTGTGCTGTTTTATTGTTTCTGTCATTTATATACAGTCTTAGTGTATGCTTCTAGCTTCCTTTTATTTTGTTTTTACTTTTGTTCCATATTTATTTTGTAACAGTTAATAGCTTTGCCTTATAAAACTGATATAGAAGTACAAGCAGTGTGGGACTGTGGTAGCCTAGCGGGTAAGGTACTGGACTATGGACCAGAAGGTCAAAGGTTCAAATCCCATCTCTGCCAAGCTGCCACTGTTGGGTCCTTGAGCAAGGCCCTTAACCCATAATTGCTTGGGGTATTGTATCAATTGTAAGTCGCTCTGGATAAGGGCGTCTGCTAAATGCTGTAAATGTAAATGCAGCTATAACTGTTGAACAGTCCTGCACATCGGTTTGGAGGAAACGTAGCCCATTCCTCTGTACAGTACAGCTTCAACTCTGGGATGTTGATGGGCTCCCTCATATGAAGTGCTTCCAAAGCATTTCTATTGGATTAAGGTCAGGACTTTGGCGTGGCCATTCCAAAACATCAGCCTAAGTCTTCTTTAACCATCTTTTGGTAGAATAACTTAAGTGCTTAGGGTTATTGTCTTGCTGCATGGCCCACATTCTCTTGAGATTCATTTTACAGACACATATATTGACATTTTCCTGTAGAATTTGCTGCTGTAATTCAGAATTCTTTGCTACATCTATGGTGGCATGTTGTCCTAGTCCAGATGCAGCAAAACAAGCAAAAACCATGATATTACCTATACCATATTTCTCAGAAGGGAAAAAGTTCTTATGCTGAAATGCAGTGTTTATCTTCTCCAGACATAACCCTCCTCATTTGAACCAGAAAGTTCTACTTTGGTCTCATCCATTCACCCAATATCTTTCCAATACTCTTCTGGATTGTCGATGTACCACATAATGGGCAGCAATATATTAAGGCTTTTTTTAGAGCAATGGCTTTCTCCTTGTAACCCTACCATGCATATCATTGTTGCTGTGGACCCATGAACATTAACATTAGACAATGTGAACGTGCCTTTAGTTGCTCTGAAGTTACCTTGGGTCCCTTTGTGACCTCGCAGACAATTACATGCATTGCTCTTGGAGTGATCTTTGGGGGAGGGTAACAAATGGCCTTGAAATTCCTCAATTTGTATACATCTGTCTGACTGTGGCTTGGTGGAGTCCAAACTCTGTATAGATGGTTTTATAATCTTTTCCACCCTGATGAGAATCAGCCACTCTTTTTATGAGGTCCTGAGAGAGCTTTTTTTTTTAAATTGTACATGAAACATTTCCACAAAAGTGTTTTGATGATTTCAGACTTTGATAGAATCCCTATCTTTAAATACAACCAGCACACACAACCACCACACATGATTGTTATCCCAGTGATTGAAAAATGTGACTCTTTCACCTTCAAATTAACTCACAATATGTAATATGGATCATTTTCCTGAATAAATGACGAAGTACAAATGTTTCATTTGTGTAATTTGTGTAATTGTGTTATCTTTATCACCTTCAGGAACCTTTTGAAAATAAATGTGCAAAAAAAAAAAAAATATAGAAAATTCTAAAGGGTTTGCAAACTTCCAAGCACCCCTGTCAGGAGGTTACCATGGACAATAGTTCACATTGTTTCCCTTAACTGAGAAAAGAATGGACGACACCCCTCCCCCAACACGCAACAAAATTCACATCATCATTCTATATATAGAAAAAAGCTACAATAGTTCTCAAATGCATTCATTTTACATCGACATCCTTACAATTCCTCGTTCCCACATAGCAGACAGTTCTGGACCAAATGTGACTCAGTTTAGGCACTGATAGCTCAGTTATGGCAACAGCAAGTGTATTGTTAACCTAATTTGGCCCAACTGTTGCCAGTCACAATAAAGTTCATCATGGCATTCAGACTGTGGGCCACATGTAATCTATCATAGGTAATGTGGTCCAAATGTGATCCACCATACTGGCTGCTGGTGCAGTTCTGGCTGTGTACAGGCATGTGGGCCAAGGGAAAGGGTAAGTGTCAGAACTGTGTCATCGTTTGCTATCAGCATTTTTCAAGATAATTTATCAATTTAGTTTATAGATGATTTCCATGAACAATCGGAGTCCCCCAAGTAAACGCACACAAGCACTGGGAGGACATACAGACTTGGGTCCACACATAAAGGACCCAGGCCAGTCCACCCTGGGATTGAACCCAGGACCTTCTTGCTGTGAGGCGGCGGTGCTACCCACAGAGCTGCCCACTTGTTGAAGTAGAAATCATTTGATAGAAGATGTTCCAGAGTTTGGAAAACTCTGAAGGTAGCAAAGAGCTTGAAGAACATGTATGAAACAAGTTGTATTAAGCCAAGTAAGATTAATATGATTCAGCAACTTCAGTTATTTTATTGTTTGCACAGTTGACTTTCATCCTAGCTAAGGACACACTGATTGGCTGAAGGGCTTCCAATCTGCAGTCTCTTGGTCTGTCCAGTCGGGGGCCCTTATATAAAACCAGTGACATTATAAAAGCTCTGAGGACCCACACTGTTCCTGGCTGGGGCTTGATAATATCTTCCTGGCAGATTACCTATTATCTCAACCTGAGTTAGCCACCGCTAAGTAGAATTATTTAGGAAAGCTCCGAATTGAAGTGACATACACTTAAGTAAGTAATTTCATGAACTGATAACACCTACTACAACGTAGTTCATATATATCAAAGGAAACCCAGAAAAGCTTCCAAATAAGTGATGCTTTCACTGTCAGTTCTACAGGCTATTTATTATTTATTTACATACTGTATAGCTATGCACACTAACTTAAAGATTTACTAAAGTAAAATAATAAAAGCATGCATAAATGCTAAGCTAACAACATTTGGTGTACAATGTTAGATACAGAAATGACATCAATGAATGATGCCAAAGTATTAATCTACACTACACAAATACTTCTGTGTGTTTTCATTTACAAATTATTCATAAAGCATTATTCCTGTGGCTCGGTGAAAAGCTGCTGAAACATCAGTTCCCGAGGACCTTGCTTGGAAGGTCACGTTGTGTGATTACAGGACTCTGTGTTGAGGTTGTATCTCTTTCTGAGTATAATGAAGTTCCAGTATATGACCCCCCCACTCCCTGCCAACCAAGATTAATTGAGGTGAAATGTGATTCTCTTCTTTAATTTTGTTATCCATGCAGATTTACATGCTTGCTTACATTAGCTGACAATTTTTACACATACACCTTTATATCATTTCAAATGTATGCACATATTTAATATAGGGAACAAAACTATGCTCCTCTATCACATTAGAACCATCATATATTCTTAATGCCACCTAGAAGAGCCCCAACAACAGACGACTGGAAGAGATTTTTCAGAATACATCTCCTACCCTCTCGCTCTCATTCTTGCTAGATGAGAACACAAGGGCTCTATAGTTTTGCTGAGAGGCCTGCCATCAGTAAAGCTTACCTTGAATTGGTCCAAGGTCTACCGAAGCAGAAGCACACACACACACACACACACACAAATACAAAAATGCAAGCAAACACTCAGTCTACTTCTGCTTCTTTCTCCTCACATCCCTTTATATACAAATACCGAAAGTCCAAATAAGTGCTATGCATTTCCATGGTAAAACTGAACCTCCATGTACATCAGTAACAATAATTAGCAACAAATAAGCTAACATCATGCAAATCAGTTCATATAAACTCTCTCGTGATGACAAACTGAAAAATGACTGTAACATTATTTAAAGACAGGAGATCTGGAATAAAACACTCAAACATATGTACAGTACCATGCAAATGGTACTGTCATGGGCCACCATTAGATTTGTTGTTTTAGCAACGGTATAATGACCATATATAATTATTTCCTAGTCTCTTTATTGGAATACAACCAGAAAATACAGGAGACAGCCTAAACATAAAGAAGCCTGGTATAATATACTAGAAGATTACCTCAGAAAACCTCTGGACAGTCTCCCCAAAATAGATTACGATGTGCTTAGTGCAAAGGGAGGTCATACTAAATACTGACTTTTTGCCTGTAGAAGCCATTTTTTTATTTTGTGCACATTTTTTTAATTTTGTGTTCATATTTTCTGTATTTTCTGTTTGTACCTTAATAAAAAAGACTGAGAAATAATTATATATATTCATTATACCATTGCTAAAACAATAAATCTAATGATGGCCTAAGACTTTTCACAGTACTGTATATCCTAAAGAACCAAACCGAATGATTTTTTTCCACATTGTTATCAATTTACTACATCATTCTTCGCTTTATAGTTTATGCTGATGATGATAGATAAATAGATGTAGTAAGCAGACTGAAGGGATTTCAGGCTTACTGTCGTCAAACAAAAAGCCTCTGAAGTTCAGTGTTTCCTTGGTGTATTGTTTGATATTCAATTTTCTGACAACGTTCCTTAGTGTGACACTTGATCAATTCTGATTATCCTGAATCATGTACCTGCATGGCAAAGCATACATATTACAGTACTAGGAGTATAATGGCACCTTAAATCAGCAATTCTACTTTTAGGATGTATCTCAACCTGAATGAGTGAACATTTGGATGTTTTTAAGGCAATTTGATCTAAATGCTTAGGCTTGGCATTTGCTTTCAGGACAAACATAATGTTGAAACATGAATGAAATGTCAAGCATAAATGAATGATTTAAATATTCCACCACGAAGAACTAAAGAGAATCTAAAGTATAAAGCATACCTTTGTGTTTATTTTCAGTTTCCATTTTTAATTTCATACAATACAGTAATAGATACATATTATGGGATGCCTTCATGCTTTTGACAAAGCTACAGCAAATTTATGTTGAATTTAAAATAATTGAAAAGATTAATTTTGAAGATATAACATGATTTCTAAGATATATATTAATGAATTATGTCTTCGTAGTTTTTGTGTGTCTTGACAAAAGAAAAAAAAAGATTTACACATTATTTCATACACTGTTATTTATTATCTTCTATTAGAGACATTACGTTCATGGATTCATTCGTTGTTTTCATTTCTTTCCGCTTCGCAACTTTGATGCTCTGCCCCGGTCATATTATCACCAAGGAGATAGGCTGAGGCGTAGTCATAGTATTACCATAGCAACTCCTCCAGCCTGTTGGAGGTCAGTGATCCATTATTCCCACAGAGAGGATGAGTGGGTGGAAGGGGGGATGTCAGCGGGAGCTCTGGGCCTTGGGGGAAGGTCTTGCATGTTCTGTTAATATATTGATTGTTTTTTTTTTTATTACGAACATCTCACTAAACTGCTCTGTATTCGCTTCTCCATTTAATCCACATGGAGCAGTTTCTGTTACTGTGTGTGTGTGTGTGTGTGTGTGTTTATTTTCATTGCTTCCTTTCATTGGCTCATTTAGTTTTCTAATTGCAAAGCTCCAGCTGTGATTTTAACAGAGATAAGAGGATGAACCGAATCAAAGTGCTGTGCTTCATCATGGTTCAGCTATTTTCATAGGCAAGGTAAACTCAAACGTGAATGAGGAAATCTGAAATATGAGAATGGTTAACAAACAAGGATTGCTCATACAGTACTGTAGTGTATATGTACAACCCTAATGTTGTCTTTGGATTCAAATCTGATAATACATCCCACTTACTCTATATGGGGGCTAAAAATCTGCATCGTAGGAGGGTATCTCATGGCACCTTTTTGTTTCCTGTACTAAATATTAAGATATGTATGCTTTGAAAAGCATGGAAAGCCCTCAAAGTTAACACAAAGCACTGTAGATGAATGCCGCTAATCAATATAGTCAGTAGTTCCTTTCTAAATGGTCTCGTGTGGCTACAGGAGTCGTCGTGTAGTTGGTTTTATGTCCTAGTTAGAAACATGCCGATTATTTTGTAACAGAAGAATTTGTAGACCACGCCGAACACTGTTGTTACACACAGATGGGTGGTTGTGTAACTACAATGCAGTTTGTTTACTCAAACGAAGAAATACCACCAGCGCCATCTAGTGGTTTTTCAGTCCAACCCAAATACATTACATCATCCACAATGTTGACCGGGGGAGGACGCCTCTCCGATGAAAAATATGCTATGAAAAAGCTACATCATATTTAAGTCATAACATGAAATTAATACGAACAGAGCAATGGTGCATCGGCTAAAGAAGTGAAGGTTTTATGTTACAGCCCAAAAATGCTAAACAAATGGAAAGGGTGGAATCTCAGCGGGTAACAAAATTTCTTATGCTTTGTGTCTTTTGTTTGCTTACTGTGGGCAAACTTTATGGTAACATTGTCCAACCGGGTACAGCTGGTATTTTATGCAAAACATGGATTAGTATGGCAAGGAAACACCCAACAACAGATATTTAAACTAGCCAAAGTCAGTTTGCTAGGAAAAATGACAAAGAAATATATAGGGCCAGATTCTCTCTTGAATGCTTCTGTCCCAAGCTTAAAGAAACATTTTGTCTCAAGGTTAAAGAAGGGGATAGCGCAACGAATCCAAAACATGACCACTTAAAAGATCCAAAATATGTATAAAAGTGATTATAACACAGTCAAGGTCCTGGGATAGATTAACGGGTGTGTGAAGAGTTAGGACTCATAGGGGGACATCTTGGATGCAGGTGAAATTTGATTGAAAGAGACTTTAGAAATGACAAAATACCAAAAACAGAGCAGGCAGTGTGTATCAACAACAGTGGACTGTTTAAGGGGACCATACAACACTGTGCTGGGCAACCAAGGAGATTGGTTAATTTCTTGGTAATGAAGAATATTCCACCTGGTCGTGAACCAACATACGGAGGCTACTGTGCCACATCCATTTTCAATGGGTGATTTTGAAGAATTGTAACAACGCAGTGCTTTTCAACACTGCTGAGTAATTCTCTGTGTAGCCATAAACCAGTCAGGGTGGATAATTATGCTTGAATTGATTAGGTTTAAATATGTGGATGGTCCAGTACTTCTGACCATTTATTCTGGAAAAGTCATGGCACCAGGAAGCTCTACTGGAAGAACTTATTCTTCTTTACCATTCTGTGGTGGAACAGCTTGTGTGCTAGGGTCATTGTCTTGCTGCATGAACCCATCGTCTCTTTGAGATCATTTCATGGACAGATGTTCTGACATTTCCTTTAGAATTATATGATAAATTCAGAATCAGTGGTCCATCAATGTGGAAAGCTGTCCTGGCCCAGATGCAAGCAAAAACAGGCCCAAACATGTACTACCCCACATGTTTCCACAGATGGGATGGGAGATAAGATTCTATGCTGGATGGAATGCAGTGTTTCCTTTATCAAAAATAACACTTTTCTTTTAAACCAAAAAGTTCTATTTTGGGTATCATCCGTCCACAAAATATTTGTCACTAGCCTTCTGGTTGTCCACGTGATCTTGGCCAAACTGCAGACGAGCAGCACAATGTTCTTTGCGAGAGCAGTGGCTTTCTCCTTGCCGCCCCCTGCCATGCACACCATTGTTGTTCAGTGTTCTTCTGATGGTGGACTCATGAACATTAACATTAGCCAATGTGAGAGAGGCCTTCAGTTGCTTAGAAGTTACCCTGGGGTCCTTTCTGACCTCGGTAACTATTACACACCTTGTTCTTGGAGTAATCTTTGTTGGTCGACCACTCCTGGGGAGGGTAACAATGGTCTTGAATTAACTCCATTTGTACACAATCTGTCTGACTGTGTATTGGTGGAGTCCAAACTCTTTAGAGATGGTTTTTTAACCTTTTCCAGCCTAATGGGCATCAACAACTCTTCTTCTGAGGTCCTCAGAAATCTTCTTTGTTTGTGCCATGATACACTTCCACAAACCTGGGTTGTGAAGAGCAGACTGAGATAGATCCCTGTTCCTTAAATAAAACAGGGTGCCCACTCACACCTGATTGTCATCCCATTGATTGAAAACACCTGACTCTAAATTCACCTTCAAGTTAACTGCTAATCCTAGAGGTTCACATACTTTTGCCACTCACTAATATGTAATATTGGATCATTTTCCTTAAAAAATAAATTACCAAGTATAATATATTTCTTTCATTTGTTTAACTTGGTTCTCTTTATCTACTTTTAGGACTTGTGTGAAAATCTGATTTTGTTTTAGGTCATAATTATGCAGAAATACAGAAAATTCTAAAGGGTTTACAAACTTTCAAACAAAGAATTTAGTCTATTCTGTTGACAAATTTGCCATTATCGAATGCAAAAAGTCATCATGAACAGGTACCTCATTACTAATGAAATGAGTCACATTATTTTCTCGATTTTTGAGGGAAATACATTGTAGGAGAGTGCTCGAGTGGCACAGCGATTTAATTCACTAGCTCAATACCACAGTTTGAGTGCCAGTGATGTCTTCTGATAGCAAATGGGTGATAGCCCAGTTCTGGTTCATCTTCTTAAACTTTTTAAATCCCAAATTAACAACGAATTGCCTCAATTTATTTGTATTAAACTTGCAGCCACACAGGTTGTAGATTGTTTGTGTTTTTAGAGAACAAAGTCCATTATACAATATAATTCCATTATATTTCTACACACAGTACAAACACAGTTAATACTTCAAAATGTTTATTGCAAACGGTTGCAACTCTAGTAACTCCAGAAGAGTACACTATACTGTAATGCAACATACGCTTAATTATCTTTCACACCAAAGTCATTCCATGGTCGTTATTTTTTGCTTGGGAATAATAGTTCCATCACTCTTTTACTACATTGCCTGAACCAAATCGGATAGGCAGCGTTTCCCTACTCAAAATCCATTATAACAGTTTTATTCTGGTATGGTCCTGCCATAAACTCGTATGATCTAAATTTCAATTTAACAATTTCCATTTACAGGGAAGAAGAAATACATTAAGAAGGTCAATAATGTGAAACTTCGTTGAGGAAAAGGTTCAGAAGATGTAGAGGTGAATTGAGTTTGACATTCAAAGTGATTTGAAAAAATGGTGCTAGATTTTTGGATTAAGCTTTAAAGGTAAAGAAGTCTTTATAAAAACACTGCAAACCAAACACAAGTATTTAATTATTAGGTAGGAAAGCTGCTAGAAAATGTATTAACAAATAGAATATGGAAATTTTATTAGTAATTTAGTAAGCATTTTCTCTCATTTTCACCTTGATGAGGCCATACGGTTAAAAGAAGTTTATTGGGAATTTTAGATAATAAAACCATGATCTATTAACAGATTAATTGTTTCAGATACCCCTATCATTATGAAAAAATATGAAAAGATAATTTATTCTATTTTTACACACTTTACCTAATCATATACCTACTCATCACCTTCCGAATCTTCCATTGGCAGATAATTTCACTCGTTTAAGAACTGAATGCTTAACATAAAAGTAAAAATATATCAAAATATATTGAATTCAAAATCTGAAAATAAGCTCATAATGAGAATTACGGGATACGTTTAAGTTGTGTCACTTGCTAAGTTGTCACTTTTGACCTCGGCAAGCGACTGGGGCAAGGAGATTGGCAGCTTGTTGGCACCGCGCTCATGCCAACATGCATCAAACAGTGGATAGACCTTTCCTTGCAGTTCAGCCTGAAAGGAATAAATGAATCCAAGCTCATCAGTACTCTCTGCATTATAAAATGTCAGTTCTCCTTTTTCGTAGTCCAAGAAAAGCCCGAAGCGATGCGGCTGACTCACGATGGGCAGAGTAACACGTGGAGTGGAGAAAGCCTCGTACAGATGGCCCTCTTTCAGCCCGATTAGCCACACTCCACCCTCAGGGCTTTTAGGAAGCTTACTCTTACGGCTGGTGGTTCCTTTGATTAGTCCCAAACGCCATTTAGTTTTTTCTCCAACCTGCACCTCCCAGTAGTGTTTACCTGAGGAAAAGCCTCGGTTGGCCAGCACACAGTAGCTGTAGCTGAAACGCTCGGGGTTGTTAGGCAGCTGGTTAACGAGGACACCACACTCCACACTGGATTGGTCTTTACTGAGCTTCAGCATGGGGTGAGCTGTGAGAGGGTCGAATTTTAAGCATTCAGGAGCTGCAGAAACAGTAGAGTTGGCCTATGTAATTTAAAATAGACATGAATTCCCACATACAGTGTATCACAAAAGTGAGTATCTTTCCATGGGACAACACTGACAAAATGACACTTTGACACAATGAAAAGTAGTCTGTGTGCAGCTTATATAACAGTGTAAATTTATTCTTCCCTCAAAATAACTCAATATACAGCCATTAATGTCTCAAACACCGGCAACAAAAGTGAGAACACCCCTTAGTGAAAGTTCCTGAAGTGTCAATATTATGTGCGGCCACCATTATTTTCCAGAACTGCCTTAACTCTCCTGGGCATGGAGTTTACCAGAGCTTCATAGGTTGCCACTGGAATGCTTTTCCACTCCTCCGTGATGACATCAGGGAGTTGGTGGATATTCGAGACTTTGCGCTCCTCCACCTTCCGCTTGAGGCTGCCCTAGAGATGTTCTGTTGGGTTTAGGTCTGGAGACATGCTTGGCCAGTCCATCACCTTTACCCTCAGCCTCTTCACTAAAGCAGTGGTTGTCTTAGAGGTGTGTTTGGGGTCATTATCATGCTGGAACATTGCCCTGCGACCCAGTTTCCGGAGGGAGGGGATCATGCTCTGCTTCAGTATTTCACAGTACATATTGGAGTTCATGTGTCCCTCAATGAAATGTAACACCCCAACACCTGCTGCACTCATGCAGCCCCAGACCATGGCATTCCCACCACCATGATTGACTGTAGGCATGACACACTTATCTTTGTACTCCTCACCTGATTGTCTGAGCACGGACAGGCTGACCCCCCACCTCTTCAATCTCTGCAGCAATGCTGACAGCACTCCTGTGCCTATCTTTCGAAGACAGCATTTGGATGTGACGCTGAGCACGTGCACTCAGCTTCTTTGGACGACCAACACGAGGTCTGTTCTGAGTGGACCCTGCTCTTTTAAAACGCTGGATGATCTTGGCCACTGTGCTGCAGCTCAGTTTGAGGGTGTTGGCAATCTTCTTGTAGCCTCGGCCATCTTCATGTAGCGCAACAATTCGTCTTTTAAGATCCTCAGAGACTTCTTTGCCATGAGGTGCCATGTTGGGACTTTCAGTGACCAGTATGAGAGAGTGTGAGAGCTGTACTACAAAATCCCTATGCAACCCTGAGACCTAGTAACACTAACGAGTCACATGACATTTTGGAGGGAAAATGACAAGCAGTGCTCAATTTGGACATTTAGGGGTGTAGTCTCTTAGGGGTGTACTCACTTTTCTTGCCAGTGGTTTAGACATTAATGGCTGTATATTGAGTTATTTTGAGGGGAGAATAAATTTACACTGTTATATAAGCTGCACACAGACTACTTTTCATTGTGTCAAAGTGTCATTTTGTCAGTGTTGTCCCATGAAAAGATATACTTAAATATCTGCAGAAATGTAAGTTAATCAGGACGCTTGTATAGAGCTTCAACTGGCTGTACTCTGCTGTAAGAGACATTCATCAGCGACTGAACCCACTCTTTACCTGGCAGGACCCTCCTATGCAGTCTCTTCCAGACTGCAATTTTGATGTCACTGTGATTGAAGCCTGGGTTAAACTGGATGGAGCTGTAAGTCCTCTCCTTCTTTCGTTCCCGCTGCTGGCTCTCTCTAAGCCTACAACATCACAGAATGAGATGTATTGAGGTATATTGAAATATCCCCCAAAATAGCCTGTAATACATTAACCAATATACACTCACCGATCACTTTATTAGGTACACCTCCTTGTTTCTACAGTCGTTGTCCATTTTATCAGCTCCACTTTCCATATAGATGCACTTTGTAGTTGTACAATTACAGACTGTAGTCCATCTGTTTCTATACATACTTTGTTAGTCCTAATTTTCTAATGATCAGGACCAACACAGATCGAGCACCTTTGGTGGTAGAGCATTCTCAGCACTGCAGTAACATGATGTGGTGGTGATGTGTTAATGTGTGTTTAGCTGGTACGATTGGATCAGACAACTCAGCTGGAGTTTTTAAAATTTGTGTTCAGTCACTGTGCACTTTTAGAGCTTGTGAAATCTGATGATGTATAATATATTTGCAGGAAAATTGAAAATTCTAAAGTGTTCACAAACTTTCAAGCACCACTGTATAGCAAATCTCGACCTGACTGCTCACTGTTTGGAGTTTGCATGTTCTCCATATGTCTGCATGAGTTTCCTCATACATTACATAGACATGTGTCAGGTGTCTATCTAGAGAGTGAGTGGAGATGTGTATGTGCATGTGCCCTGGAATGGACTGGCACCCTGTACAGGGTTGTTTCCTGTCTTGCACTTTGTGCTGCCCTGCCCCCTGGGACCCTGAATTGGATTAAATGGGTAAGTGAGGGAGTGAGTTACAATCTAATGGGAATCAGTAATTTAAAGTGAAAACATGTTTTCTTATGTTTGGTTCTGTTTATATCCTGAAAGCTCACTATAAAATTGATCACAGGTCACTATGGAGTTTTAAATTGGGGTTGGTGCGTCACACTAAGAAGTACAGTGGTACCTCGGTTCTCATCATTAATTCATTCCAGAAATTGAATGAATCTGTTTGAGCTCCAGAAAATCCACACTGTATAAGGCATTATATGCATTAATGGAGTTGTATTGTACAGGTGCTGCCTGATTTACAATGTGGATGTGTTCCAACAAATCCATAGTAAGTTAAATGTATCATGAACTGATGAGTGTAATGCATGTTTGGTAGAGTGTTCTATACTGTATCATGGGGGAGATAAGGAAAAGATACTATGATAAGTAATGATAAGAAAGTTAATGTTTAAAACACTTACATTAACCGGCAGTTGGCCAAAAAAACAAAGCTTATTTTATAATAGTGTTGAAAACTCTTATGTAATTTAGTGAGTAATGGATTGAAAGTGAAAAGTAACAGCAACAATTAGTGAAATCAGGGCACTAGTATAGCTGCTAAGCTAACAGCAGCCTGTTTTCTGGAGGATTCCTGTGTTTGTGATTTTCTTTCTGTTGGCTCTTATAACTAACCTTTTTAGGATCCATGCAATTAGCACCAAGTACTATACGGTACTGTAGATGTAAAAATAAAGAAAAACCCTTCTCTGATCTTCTCTGAGCGAGAGATATTGTGAACCTGAATCACTGAATCGTGAGTCGTGAACCATGAGTCGAGTTTCAGCTGAAACGAGTCGCTTGACGTGGCGAGAACCGAGATAATTTTTTTCTAGTCAGAATGGATCGAGAACCGAATTTCACGAGTTCTGAGGTGGTCGAGAACCAAGGTACCATTGTAATTATAAATAGCATGTAGCAGCTCTAACTTATTGTTTTCCCATAGATCACATAGGTCAGTAGCATAAGCTATATATTTTCATTATGATTATGACCCCCTGAGGGGTGTTGGCTCAGATGAGATGACTTTTTGTAAGACCACTGTATTAAATAATACCATCATGTAAATGTCTTAGATCAACAAAATCATTCTCCTGATTACCGATAAGAAACATTGTCACTACAAGAAGCAGGCATAACATCCATGACAAATACAGCAGCTGGTGTAATACTGATATAATGTGCCTTTTAAATCCAGTATCATAAACTTAATAACCTACACCTTTAAATATTACACCTATGGATCCTTACCTTGGGGCAATGGATCCATATTTCTGAAAAAGATTGGAAAAATACAGATAGAATTAAAACATTTAAAAATCACAGGTGATACATAAATTCATATGAAATTCATGGCTTGTTAGTGTGTGATAAAATCATGTTTAGGTAATTAGAACAAAACAAACAGTGGAGCCATTTCTGCATTTGTTGATAGTATAATAATTTTATAAGTGTATGAATGATTAAGGCGTTAATATACAATATTGGCTGGCATTAAATCGAGTACTTTGCTCATGAAGAACTACCTGACTTTATACAAGGTATTCAAACAGAATAGCACAAAGAGTGCACATATGGTATAAGATGTTGTGCTGTGTCCTACTGATACAGATTCACTTTACCACCAAGGACACATTTTTAATTCACATAATTCCTCTGTCCTAAATATCACCCTCTTCACTCACAGTGATAAAGTCCAGATGGCTTTCATTGCTCAGGGCTTCCAGTGTGCTCTCAGCTTCCTGGAACTTGGCCAGCAGCTGACTCATGTGGTCAGCCTGGGCCTGGATGGAGGAGATGAGAGTAGATGCTGTGCTCTCCACCTTCTGCATGAAGCTGGCCTCTTCGAGCTCCACACAGTGCCTCAGCTCCCCAAACTCCTTCCGCACCACCCACTTCAACACATCCGACTCGTTCTACACCCACAACAAGGGAAGATTATTTTTAAGCTGAGAATAGCCTACATAATTTATTGCAGTGGTATGGCATCTCAATGTATTTTCTATAATAAATGTAAACAACTGAAATACACACATCCTCCTCCTATTAGGCACACCTGTTCAACTGCTTGTTAATGCAAATATTTAATCTGCCAATCACATAGCAGCAAGTCAATCCACTTAAGCATGTTTTTTTGTTTGTTTATTTGGTTTATTTAACGTCGCTATCAGCATCAGTGGCCATTTCAGCGACACACACAAGGTTACAGCTGTACATAAGTTTACATCAAGACTAGACTTATATGTGCACTCAAGTCAATGCCAATTTAGAGTAATCAATTAACGTAATGCATGTCTTTGGACTGTGGGAGGAAACCGGAGTACCCAGAGTAAACCCACACAGAAAAGACCCAGGCCATTTCACATTAGAAGCCAGGTCCTTCTTGCTGTGAGGCAGCTGTGCTACCTACCGAGCCACCGTGCCGCCCACTTAAGGATATAGACATGGTCAAGACGACCTTCTGGAGCTCAAACCAAGCATCAGAATGAGGAAGAATGGTGATTTAAGTGACATGGCACTGCTGATCTACTGGAATGTTCAGAGCCAGCTCTAGGGTTTACAGAGAATGGTCTGAAAAAGAGAAAATATCCAGTGAGCAGCAGTTCTCTTGGCAAAAGTGCCTTGTTGATGCCAGAGGTCAGAGGAGAATGGCCAGATCTCAATCCAATACAGCACCTATGGGATGTGGTGGAGCAGGAGAATCACATCATGGAAATCTGCAGCAACTGTGTGATGCTATCATGTCAATATGGGCAAACATATCTGAAGAATGTGTCCACTACTTTGATGAATCTATGCCACAAAGAATTAACACAGCTCTGAAGGCAAAAGGAGGTCCAAACCTGTACTAGCAAGGTGTAGCTATTAAAGTGACAGGTCAGTGTATATTTAATAATGAATACACCATTTTACAACTCATAAATTTGTGCTAAATGTGTCTTGCTGTTGACATAAACACTGATATCTCTGCGTTTATTAGAGCAGTGGTATTTTATGAGTGGTACGTCTTTACCCAGGCCCCAAGACGACATCAGAGAAAATTGCTCATTAGCATTTGCTTTGTTTTTCCACATTATTTTAACTCATACTGAAACATGCTTTTTGCTATTGTCCACACAGCCTACGCAGTCATAACATGGTCTACTCAATATGATAAATATGTTATCATTGTGTTTGTTTAACTGTTCTGCTCTCGCTCCTCAGCATCAATGGCCATTCAACGACAGAAGCAAGGTTACATCAACATTCAAGGTTATAATGAAGCTAGTTTTATATATACACACACAAAAATACATACACAGATAAAGGGAGACCTTGCAAATGAGGTAAATCAGGACGCTTGTATAGAGCTTCAACTGGCTGTACTCTGCTTCTCACTATGAGGCAACAGTGTTACCCACCAAGCCACTGTGCCGTCCTGTTTTAATTGTGTAGGTTTTCTTTTGCCATTTGATATTTGCTGGGTTACAGTAGATTTATTTCTTTTTTTTAATATTCACCCCAGTAGCTACTATCATTTGTTCATCATACATATTTCTCTCATGTCACCCCATTGCTGCTTTCCCAGCATTGGTACACTGTAGCTTCCTGCATCAGATTAAAAACCCTGATTCTCGTTTACAAAGCTAAAAATGGATCAGTCCCTTCCTACTCACAGGCTTTAATCAAACTCCACTCTGTACCTCCTATCCTTCGAGACTCAAGCGTGACATGAATGGAGTCACCACTCAAGACTAAATTATGACAAGGATTAAGACTCTTCTCCATGCTGGCAGCCAAGTGGCAGAATGAACGTCCGCCAGATGCCTTCAGACAATGATTAGTGACTCACCTTTTCACTCAGCACCTGACTGCTTCACTTCAAGCAAAGACTGAGTGCATTTATACATATATAATTACATTATGTATTTATTTATTATTTATTGTCCCTTTCCTTTATTACTGTGTTTGTTATTTTACCTACAGTAATGTGCAAAAGTATTAGGCCACCATTAGTTTTACTGTTTTAGCAATAAAAACTACCAAAATAGTGTTTTTTTTGGCTGCTACTCTTACAAAAAGACCGTTCCTGATCAAGCTTCTTCGAAGGGTCAAACTTGTCATCCTGATGAAGCTGCCACATGCTGCTATTGCTCAAGTGTAAGCAGAGGTTACACTAAATACTATCCTGATTTTTTTCCTCCGTTTTTTAATACTACATACAAATGTCCTATATTTTCTGGTTGTATTCTAATAAACACACTGAAAAAATAATTATATATGGTCATTATACCATTGCTAAAACAATGGTATATCTAATCTAATAGTGGCCTAAGACTTTTGCACAGTACTGTATATCAACTCCTAACCGGGTTTTAGCTAGATGGCCTTATGCCTGTGGCCTGTTGTGCTAGCATGTGGAGAAGGGCACCCAGGAAATACTGTAAGTGTTCTCATTTTCATATTTAATTCCATGCACTTGTCTTTGTCGCTTTTTTACCATCTGAATTGCAAAAAAGTGAATTTGGAAACAGATTCCATAAGTCCACATAAACTCCCACAGCACTACCCTTAATTATACCTTAATAATCTCTCAAATATATTATATATATAAAACAGTTCAGTGGCCAGTATTCACATTTTAACTTTAAATTAAAAGTGTTACAGTGAGTTCTGTGTAGGAAGGTTTTTTGTCACAGAATGGTCACAAAGTACAAAGCTTTTTAAGTCTCTATCTTTACAGCAGCTATAGATATTCTGAAACTTTTTTTTTTTTATTACGTGGATAATACTTTTACACAGCACGGAGTTTTTGGGTGTCTTATGTTACCCTATTAGTAAATACAATAACGCAAATTCGCTCAGTTTTGAAATATTTAACATCTCATAGCTTACAAGATAGCTCACCAACACCCCCTAGTGGGCTGTGATGTGAACGATCTACACAAAAATAACACATTGGATGTTATTTAAAATGTAAACGAAATGTTTTACGCTCATAAATTGTTTTCTGCATGACATTATAGAACAATCCATAGTTTCATCAGACCTTGTGCTTCGCAGGTCGCTCATGTCTCTCTGAGCTCCCAAAGGCAACTTTTCTGAGGTAAATTATTGATTTATTAACATTTTCTGCCAGGTCGGAGTGCAAGGACACTCCATGTTCAAGTTCTTTGCCTGCAAAGTGAGAAAAATCCACACACTTGGTTTCCTCAGCCTGCTGCAAAGAGTTGGAGCAACTCAGTGTATGTACTTACATCAACAGTTTCTGCTTGTTCACAGAAGTGCCCAGTTATTGGCACAAAAGTGACATAAATATGTCTTTGTGCTTAGTCTGTTTGTCCAATGTTTTGAGTGTTTTCAGTACTAAGGTTACATGTTAGTGCTCAGTACAGTTTCTGTTTTTCAGGAGTAGCTTACACTAACAATTGTGATTGAAAGAAATGTCTACATGATATGTAAAAGTTATAATTTACGTTGTGTCATTTTGCACCCACTTACAGATATAGAACAGTTGAAGGTTAAGTACTTGGTCATGCACCAAACAGGATCTTGGCACAACTGGGATTTAGCCTCGCAACATTCTGATTAGTTGTTGACTTTAATTGCTAAATACACCACATGTAGCAAATTGAAGCTGTCAAACAATTATAACCATTTTCAAGGCAAGTGTTAAGGACAATCATCTGACTATTCAATACTAAGCAGAATCCTACAGGGACTGTGGTAGCCTAGCGGTTAAGGTACTGGACTATGGACCAGAAGGTCCAGGGTTCAAATCCCACCTCTGCCAAGCTGCCACTGTTGGGTCCTTGAGCAAGACCCTTAACCCACAATTGCTTGGATTGTAAGATTGTATCAATTGTAAATCGCTCTGGATAAGGGCGTCTGCTAAATGCTGTAAATGTAAATGTAAATGTACAGTTTTCCATTAATTATCTTACTCTTTCAACCCACAGGGGATCACTGTGCTCTGGGCCCCTGGTTAAGATGAATATGCAAATATGTGAAATGACAATGTCAAATAAAGAGGTTATCTGGCAATAAATAATGCTGTTACAATCACGGAGGTAAGCAAAAATAATAACACCCAAGTTATCACACTTAATATATGGAAAGATTTGGCCATTTAAGGTGAATTGGAATTGTAAAAATGTGTGTACTGGGTGATTTTATATTAAAGGAGTGATTTTGACCATATTACGATTGCTGGTACCAGATCGGTTGGTTTGAGTCTTTCTATAACTATCTCCTGGTATTTTTTGTGCACAACAGTCTCTTTAATCAGAGTGGTACAGTAAAGAAAAGCATTGATGGACCAGCATGTCTGCAGACAAACACACCTTGCTGAAAAGAGAGGTCAAGGAGAATGGCCAGACTGGTTTAAACTGTTAGAAAGGCTACAATAACTCAGATAAGCAACCTGTATAATTGTGGTGTGCAGAAATGCATCTCAGAATGCAGTGAGGGAAATGGGCATCAACAGCAGAAGACAATATTCCACTTCTGGAACCCAAGAACAGAAAGGTGAGACTGCGGTGGCCACAGACTCACCGAAACTGGGCAGTTGAAAACCGCAAAACATAGCCTGGTCAGCTGAATCCGGCACACAGGTGGTAAGGTCATACCATGAATCCATGAACCTAACCATCCTTGTGGCAACAGTTCAGGCTGGTGGAGGGGTTTTAGTGGTCTGAGGGAATGTTTTCTTGGCACACTTTGGGCCTGTTAACACCAATCAATCAGTGCTTTAAGTTTTTTTTATTTGAGTATAGTTTTTGCTGACCATATGCGTCCCTTTTGAGTGTGTGCGTATATATTGTGTACCAACATACACAACGGAGTACCTGAGTACTTGAATAATCATATATACATATACAGTGGGGAAAAAAAGTATTTCGTCAGCCACTGATTGTGCAAGTTCTCCTACTTAGAAAGATCTGAGTCCCTCTTGGCATAGTGTGTTACTGATGGTAGTCTTGTCACATTGGTCCCAGCTCTCTGCAGGTCATTCATCAGGTCCCTCCGTGTAGTTCTGGGATTTTTGTTTAATATTCTCATGATCATTTTGACCCCACGGGATGAGATCTTGCGTGGAGCCCCAGATCGAGGCAGATTATCAATGGTCTTGTATGTCTTACAATTGCTCCCACAGTTGATTTATTCACACCAACCTGCTTGCCTATTGTAGATTCACTCTTCCCAGCCTGGTGCAGGTCTACAATTTTCTTCCTGGTGTCCTTCAAGAGCTCTTTGGTCTTGGCCATGGTTGAGTTTGGAGTCTGACTGTTTGAGGCTGTGGACAGGTGTCTTTTATACAGATAACGAGGTCAAACAGGTGCCATTAATACAGGTAACGAGTGGAGAACAGAAGAGCTTCTTAAAGAAGTAGTTACAGGTCTGTGAGAGCCAGAAATCTTGCTTGTTTGTGGGTGACCAAATACTTATTTTCCACCATGATTTACTTTTAAATTCTTTAAAAATCCTACAATGTGATTTCCTGGATTTTCTGTCTCTCATCGTGTCTCTCATAGTTGAAGTGTACCTATGATGAAAATTACAAACCTCTGATTATTCAAGTATTCAGGTGCACACCATACTCCGATTTAGAAATCAGATTAAGTATACCGCTAAAGAGGGCTGGATTTTATTTCAGTCATCTGATTTCTTATAGCATGTATAACAGTTACCCGATTTCAATCGGATCTGGTAGTGTACTGATATGTGCAGAGTGACTAGCAGGAAAAAAGAACATGGTTGCTGGTCCGCTTATTCTTAGAGATTTCACTTATTTTGGGCGTATTTACATTTAGAAGGTGGGGGGTTTTCTCGTGGGATCTGGCAATTAAACTTGAATTAAACCAGCAGCAATCGCTAAACGGCTATCGAACACTTTGGGGAGACTCTGAAAAGCATTATATACTCACTTAAATGACAATTTGATTATTTAATATTAAAAATTTAAGTTTATGTCAGATCTTTTTGTAAGATTGCCTGGGTTCCCATTAAGTGATTACTGAAGCACAGTGTGGCAAAAAAGTATTTAGTCAGTCACTGATTGTGCAAGTTCTCCTACTTAGAAAGGAGAGAGAGGTCTGTACTTGTCATCAAAGGTACACTTCAACTATGAGAGATAAAATGAGAAAAAAATCCAGGAAATCACATTGTAGGATATTTAAAGAATTATAGTGGAGGGAGTTGAAAGTCCGTGTTGTCCAGTGACAGCCCCAAAACATCACTGCTCTAGAGGAGAATCAGTGGCTGACTAAATACTTTTTACCCCACTGTACATACTCTTTGATCTATTACTGACAAAATTTGATTTTCTACAGTTATCGGATTATCAAGTGCATATAAACACACTCCATGAGTTAAGTGTTCTTCAGTGACCTTCCTATTCACCAGATCTGAATCCAATACAACACCTTTAGGATGTGGTAGAATAGTAGATTTGGAGCATGAAAGTTCTGCATGAAAAAACAGCAGGAAGTGTCACATCAATATGGAGCAACAACTCAAAGGAATGTTTCCAACATCTTGTGGAGTTCCTACCACAAAGAACTGAGGCTGTTTTTACAGCAAACAGAGGCCCTACAGAGTAGTAATATAGTGTTCCTAATAAAATGGGTGTGTAAAAATACTGTTAATGTAAGGTGTTATTTGTTTAGGGAGATGAAAACGTACCATATATACAGCTTGGTGTCCTGACAAAAATGTTTGAGTACTGCTAATACAGAATCACATGTCATTTCTGAAAGGCTTTAGTGTTTAGCTTCAATTCTGGAAGAACAGTAATGAAGTTAACTCACTGTAATGCGAGACTTGTTGTAGGCCATTTTACAAATCTGCTCCTCCAGCTGGGTCTTCTGGGTCTGAAACTCAGTCATCAGACATGAAATGTCTTCCTGGGAGGGCACGACATGCATAATACTCAATTACACATTGCATCTCACAGACAGTATTCTCTGTTGCAGTGCAGGAAAAGACAGAGACATTCTTATTTCAGATCTGTGTTCAATAAGGTCCTGTTGTTGCAGACTGATAATGAGAGGAAATTTAATTCCATCTCTGAAAATCCAATTACAGAAACAATCAAATTCTGACTTTAATGAAACGTAATTTCCTATTATTTCTTAGCAGTGGTGTGGGTGCATAGCTACACGATCATTTTGAATTAATGCATGTAGATTTAATGTTTAATTCCATTTTTTCTTGACAGGCAAACCTTGAAATTCCCTCCTACTTTACTGACTCATTAGATGAAGAATAGATTGAGAAACTATTTCTTTATAAAAGTGTAAGTAGATAAAGCTGCATAGCCATGTAGCTCCCACTGAGATGGTCACTAGGATAATGGTCAGGTTAATAATTCATGTTAGAAATGCTTTATTACAAAATAAATAGATTACGTGTATATATATTTTTTTATTGCATCACCAAAAAAGTATGCACCAAAATCATGATTTCCACTTTTTGGCCTTGTCCCCAACCCAGACCCAGATTTCTCGGCTCCAAAAGTGATCAATTCGTAAAAATATCACAGTGTGTGTTTTGAACAGCATTTTATCGTTCCCAGCTTTACCATCATTACCTCAACAGCCTATGATTTCTGTGTTAGAAGGAAACGCCTGTTGATGCTGTAATCATGGAAACAAAGACTGACAGGGGGCAGCAGGTCAGCCATGAGAGAGTTACGTTTTGACCTCTGGAAATGTGAATAATTGAATCATTGAGTAGGTTTATTCAGTGCCATAACCATTTACACCATTGTGGCAGTTTACAAATACAAAAGAAAGAAAGAAATGTTATTTGTGTGCTTAAAGTGCATCTTATACTAGCTGTTGACTAGCATTAGCAAATCCATGACCTGAAAAGGTAAAAATCACCACAACAAATAATTTACAAACACATAAATTATTAACTATAAATAAATTTTTATAATTATTTAATTACATATTTAAATTCTTTAAAAGCTTAATTGTACCAAAAATGAAGTCTTTACTTTAAAGCATCATTATCTTGACAAATATTAAAACAATACCATCACTAATTTTATTTTTCAAAAGTTAAGATGGTAAAAAGAGCACTCAATCACCCAGCTAAACATGAAAACATTTCATCCATTAAGAACTAAGTTACATTTAATTACATTTTAACATGTTTTATGTTTAATGCTTTTAGGAACTCATGTGACACAGTGATAATTTGCTAGCCCACCACGGCATTGACCAGGGTTCCAGTCACGCCGGTGGCTTCCAACCAGGTCAGGCATTATGTGGACACCTGATCTTCCATGCCTGAGTTAAGGGTGTCTACACAGGGGGGGTAACCCCTGGATCTGCGACAGCAACCCCTGCTCAGCCCTGGGTTAGTATAAATGTTCACATGCACCCTTAAATTCCAGGAACCAGACAGCCCAGAATGTTATAAATATGATATAAAGGTTACATATTTTTTAAATACTGCTTACTTCTACAATTTAATGTGACACTGAAATTTCCATCATAGCCTCAGTAGTGCCACCAAGACGTGTACTCAAGATAATGTCCCAAGGTGGTAATTGGGCCAGTCAAAAATTGTACAAAACACCTATTGTTGTAGAATATAGTAGTTTCCTATATTATATAACTTGTGGACATTTGTCAATTAAAAATGTATATAAATGTATTTCTTCATCCTCTCATGGGTTAGATTTTTTATTTTTTTTCAAATGAAGAACATAACCACATGTTATGCTTTATAAACATAGGCAGTGCTTGTTTGTATATTCATATCACAAAACCTGACTGTGGTGGCCTAGTGGTTAAGGTGCAGGACTATGGACCAGAAGGTCCAGGGTTCAAATCCCACCTCAGCCAAGCTGCCACTGTTGGGTCCTTGAGCAAGACCCTTAACCCACAATTGCTTGGATTGTAAGACTGTACCAATTGTAAGTCGCTCTGGATAAGGGTGTCTGCTAAATGCTGTAGATGTAAACCTTAGGGAAAGAGAATTTGTATTGCTCAAATGTTAGATTAGCTTAGGTAATGCATTTCTCCTGCCAGTCTTATTTTAAATTTTTTAGGTTTTAACTCTTTAAAATTGCATTACATAATACCTTGCTAGATACAGAGTTTCTATACAGGTATAATATTAATTAACAATAATCTTAATTAAAACACATCATAAAAACACCTAGTACAGTACTGTAGTGTACAGTACTAGTTTCCTGTCATTCAGGCATGAATTAGATGTATATAAGACAGATTGGTTTATTTTCTTAATATAATACATAAGACCTGGGCTGCTAAAATGAACAGACCTTGATCGGATGGACAACGGCACATACCTGGATACCTGAGTGTGTTGGTGGGCTAGTGTATTAGACAGTTGCACCACAAGCACCCTGCTAGACATAGCTACACTTTTTAAAGCATTTGTTGATGTGATTCTAAATCACTGTCATGCTACATATGTGGTGGAAAGAGATTAGATTGAAAAATACTGACAAATCCATTTAACAGCCAGAACATTTAGATAAAGAATAACCTCAAAACATATAAAAATATGAACAATGGTTGTCTTTTACCTTATGATAAATTCTGGCCCATCTTATCTCTATATTTATCCAGTAAGCACATGTTATACCTTCATTCGGCTGTAGACGCTGGTGATAGGGGTGACCTTGTGTGCTCGGTGACTGCCAATACTGCCACAAAGTCCACAGATCAGGGCCTGGTCATCCTCACAATACAGACTCAGTGGGTTGTGGTGCTGGTTGCATGTCTCTGGCAGCCCTCGATCTGGGCTACTGTTCTCTCGCAGGGCATCTACAATGCGTGCCAATGCCACATTGGGTGGAGGGCTATCTCCGTCCACGGTGCAACGGCACACAGGGCACTGGAGCTGGCCCAGAGGGTCCATGTTCATGGAGCTCACGCAGACGCGGCAGTAGGAGTGACCACACTGAAGCACGAGGGGCTCAGAGAAAACCTCCAGACAAACAGGGCAACGGAGCTGGTCTTCTAGTGATTCCAGACTGCTGTGTCTGTCCATCTGACACAGACCTTCTCAAATGTTGTGATATGGTCAGGATGATCAAGTGGACCCTAAGGAATAAAAAGCTGTCCAGATTCTTACCTGAGCTGCTGGATTTGATTTAGCTGCCTCTTCAAATTTAAGCTGCATGAGATGAAAAAAGATTAAACACAAAAAACTGACTTGGTATATCACAAAAGCAGTTCGGTGTGGTCAGAGTGGTCATGCGGAGAGTCTGGTGTTTCTCAAGCTGTCCAGGCAAACTTTGGTCTTCTAATGTTTGCGCTCCTTGAACTGGCTGAATGAGCTTGACCTTATTTCTTTGCTGGAATGACATCAGGTTTTTAACAACTTCAAGATAAGAGTCGCTCTTACCTTGTTTTTTTTTAACTTTTACACTCCAGGGATCTTGTGCAAGCATTTCTTCAGGTATCAGATTGTACTTGATGACCACAGTATTAATCCTCCATGGCCCCAAAATGATTTGGAGTATTTCAGTCATCTTGGATTGGTCTGTGAATTTATTTGATTTTTATTCCCTAGTTTATTCTGTTCAGGGTCTGGAGCCTATCCTGGAATCCACATGGTGCATGCAAAACATGCACCCTGGAAACATCACTAAAGGCTTGGAATCAGTCACTGTTGCTCCCCATCCAGCCTTCTCTCCCTCAGACACAGACAGTTATGTTACACAAACCTGACTGAAGGTACTACCAGGACTCAAACATGATTCACCATGGTGATGACTGTGATAGCCTAGCGATTAAGGTGTTCAAATCCTCTCTCTGCCAAGTTGTGTGCCACTGTGGGGTCCTTGAGCAAGGCCTTTAACACACAATTGCTTGGATTGTAAGACTGCATCAACTGCTCAGGATAAGTGTATAATAAATGTAAATGAGCTAGTGAATTGCAGCTGTGCCACCAGAGTGCCATTATAATGACAGCAATACTTACAGATGCAGAATGGGTCAGCACCTTCAAGGTAATGTTCCACATGTAATGTTCACAGGTAGAATAATGTGGGGAGTGTGATTTTGACTATAGCCTGAGTGTTGGTAGATGGGTTGATATAAGTATTTCTATAGCTGCTGGTCTCCTGGGGCTTTTGAGCACAACAGTCTGTATAGTTTACTCAGAATGGAGCAATAATGAAAAACACTGAGTGCATGAGCAGCAGTTCTGCAGATAGAAACACCTTGTTGATGAGAGAGGTCAACAGAGAATGTTGAGACTGGTTCAAGCTGACAGTAAATCAGATTGCCACTCTGTACAATTGAGGTGAGAAGAAATGCATCTCAGATGCGAATGGACCACAACAGCAGAAGACCATGTTGGGCCCACTTCTGTCAGGAAAGGACAGAAAGCTAAAGCTACAGAGGGCACAGGCTCACCAAACCTAAAGAGTTGAAGTCTGGGGAAAAAGAGCCTGGATTGATTAACCTGCCAACAGCTGAAATCCATAGACCCAACCTGTCTTGAGTCAACAGGAAGGCCCTGCAGAGTACCATGGTACCTTGGTTCTCGACCACCTCGGAATTCGTCGACTTCTGTTCTCGATGCATTTTGACTAGAAAAAAATTTTCCTTATTTACGTAATTTGCTTGGTACTTGGTGCACTTGCTTAAATTTGTATGAGTTGAGCCTCTCGATTTTTTTCAGCCAATACTTGATTCATGTTTCATAATTCAGTACACAGTGATTCAGTTTCACAATAGCCCTTGCTCAGTGAAGATGTCTGTTGTGTTTATTGTATTTTTCTTTATTTTTACATCTACAATAGTGTATTCTTAAGTCCCAATGAGTCCTAAAAAGATTAGTAAGGACAGTCAACCAAAAGGAAAACAACTTAAAGAAAACCAGAACTGAATCCTCTTGGCATTCAGGCTGAGCAGTGAGAATTTGCAGTTGGTGTCCCTGAGTTCACCAATAGAGTAAGTGTTTTGCTTTTACTTTTCACTTTTAACCCATTACTGACTAAAGTACATGAGATTTTTCAACACTTTATTAGAAAACAAGCTTTGTGTTAATGATTTTGGCCAACTGTAGGTTAATGTAAGTGTTAATGTGTAATAGGCTCCGCTATAAACTGGATTAAACTTCTCGGTTCATGATACATTTAACTTATGATGGATTTGTCAGAACATATTTCCAATTGTAAATCAGGGAGCACCTGCACAATACAACTCCATTAATGCATATAATGCCTTATACAGTGTGGATTTTCTGGGATTGTATCCTTAATAAAGTGTAAGGTGAGTGTATAATGACTTCAGTGAATGTTTTAGAGTGACATCTCTATTGTGAGCTGTATCCATTCAATATTCAAATTATGAACAAATAGCTTGCAGGGATGTGCTGTATTTAGCAAAGCAGACAGACACCTGCAGACAGTGACATCAAATTTTCAGATCATTTGTTTCTGCCATTCAGCAGGACAGTGTTTTTCAGTCCTGCTCAAGATTCCCTCATGTCTTGTTCAGTGGATCAGTTGAAACAGTGGGTCATTATGCTATAGATTCTCTCATTTATGGAGCCTACAAGCAAATTGGAGATTTCCAATTTCCTGTGTGTCCAACAGTAGTCCATGTGAATGTGGGTGTGATCAATAATTCCTAATCATTACCATTATCACTACCATTATTAGATATGTTCAAATTATGTGCCTCAGCATCATCATCAGATTGCACATTTGGGTAGACCATGAAGCTAAAGAAACTGCTGAACAAAAGTCAAGTCCTTAGCGATTTAAGCAATATTTAGTATTTTCTTCTTCTCCATTCAAAAGAAAAAACATTCAGCGATTTATTATATCCATACTTCCATGGCCTTGGGTTTTTCCACCTTTTAAACTCACCTTTTCCTGATCATGATCAGGGGCTCTAGTGTCTTTACCCGAGAACACAGGACACAGTCATAAGTGTGCCCCAGGACAGGATGTCACTGTTGCAACACTGGGGGATCATCCCCCAACAGTCTCCCCTCCCTCAGACAGCCAAACGTGTCTGCATGTGGAGTGCCTCCTAAGTGTATTTTATTTTCCAATAAGACATTAATATGTTAAAGGGTGTTTAGGGCCACACATCAGCAGATCCATGCTAAAGAACTGTTGTTTTGATTCCAGACTAGGTCTTCAGGACTAGTCTTTATTAATTCATTTTCAATCAACAAATGTATCCGCCAGCCCTAGGCAACATGTAACCTGGGTCACCTTCAGTGTAACTTTATCAGCAGCACTTCTATCACTACCATGCTTAGGTCTTGATTACACTGAGGGAAAAACCTCTTATCTCATGCACCAATGTTCCTAACATCACATGACTGTGAGATTAAACTCCTAAAAGCAAATGAAGCATTATCAGATATGTATCAACATTGTACATTTTTATGAGTCAAATTGCAGCACAAACATGAGATCTAAATGTAAATGGTGGGGCAGTTATGGCTCCTGGAAGTCTATTTTATAGACATGGTTAGTTTGGGATTCATAGCAGTTGTTTTAATTAATCACTATCATTTAACGAAGTAGAACAGGCACCATGTGACTAAAACAGGCATCATGTGACATTGAGCAACATTTATTTGGTTCCCATAAGACAGTTGTGTTTACATAGGCATAGTGACATTACATCTGACATATAATGATGTTAATATTGCTATATACATAAATCTAAAATGAAAAATTTCAAGGTTCCTTTTTTTTTTTTCTTTCAGGACACACAAAGCGAAAAAATGATTCATGTATTCAATCAGCAAACATGTTTGGTGCCCGTTGTTCTTTGCTCTAGAAGGATAACTCTAGTGTATTACTCCTGGCAAAAATGATGCATTCACCACAATTTTTTATCACAAGTTTTTTTTTCACATCTCTAGTAAACAAAAACAAATCAGATATCACACTAATTTTGTTCAATAGCTGAGCAACGTGGCTTTGTGAAACATATCTCAAACAAATGAATTCCCATTAATGCCATAGCTTTTCCAGATAAAGTAAAGGAAAAATGTATGAAATTACTCAGTGTTGAGGAATTTCACTTTGTAATTTGCAAGTCTGATACAGACCTGAACGAGCTGTTCAAGAAAAAATGGTCCCAAAAACAGTTGTCTGTTGAAACAATGAAAAGGATTAGAAAACTCCTTCAAGAAGGAAATCCAACATGGAGTGTGGCAAAAGATGCTGGTTGTTCCCAGTGTCTAAATTTGGAACTTGTGTCTCGTGCTGTTCTGATGAAGAAATTTAAATATGAAGACTGAAGAAGACAATTAAATTTCCCCACTGCTTTATTGCATGTCATGTCCAGATTTCAATCAGATCGAAAATTTATGATGGAAATTAAAAAGGCCCATGACAAGGCTACATCTTACAAACCTGATCTGTCAACTGCAATTTGAGAAAGTTGGATCCTGCTTGATATGTAGAATAGTGTTTTTCTCTAAAGAAGTCCATGCCTCAAGGCATTTCAGGCTCAACTGGACGCGAAACTCATTTAACTTATTTATTTTTGCTGATTTTCATAGTTTTTAAATCCACTTATCTGGAAAAATAACATTAGTTGAGTTAATCTGAGCTATACGGACAAAGCCAGAATGTGTACTTTGGTTTGGTGTCATAATCTGTGATTTTGTTTATTTGCTGCAAAGTTAAAAAACTGGGTGAGGACCTCTGTGGTAATTCCATAATTTTGCACCAGGGGTTATAACACTCACCAATCACTTTATTAGGTACATCAACTTGTGTTCTACACTCATTGTCCATTTTATCAGTTTCACTAACACTGTGTTTGTCCCCTTACTCTGTCTCTAATGGTCAGGACCCCCACACGACCACCACAGATCAGGTACTATTTTTAAAACACCTCAGCATCAAACTCTGAACTGATGAACAGTCCCACCAACCAAAAACGTTCCAGCCACCACCATCCTGTAGGCAGGCATCCTGTGAGCACCGATGAAGGATTATAGGATGACTTAACACAAACTGTGCAACAACAGATGAGCTACTGTCTCTGACTTTACATCTACAAGGAGAGCAAATCTGGTGGATGAATCTAAAAGTTACAGTGACTGAACACAGGGTATAAACTCCTCCAGCAGCACTGCTGACTCTGATCCAACCCCCCCTCATACGAGAAACAACAACACACACTACACACCACCACCACATCTCAGTGTCAACTGCACTGCTGAGAATGATCCACCATCCAAATAGTACCTGATCTGTGAGGGTTCTGACCATTACAGAACAGAGTAACAGGGACTAACAAGTATGTGGAGAAAACAGGATGGACCTACAACAATGTAATTATAGAACTACAAAAGTTGCATCTGTGTGTGGTAAGTGGAACTAATTACATTGGAGAGTGATTGTAGAAAACAAGGTGTCCTATAACATAATTAAAGTGATCCAATGAATGTGTATCGTTATACAAGGGTCTATTACCACCCATTGTCCGTGTTAACAAACATGTCTTGGCTGATAATAACAAGCAACAATAACACGAAGAGCCAGAAAGGAAAATAGCAAACAGTACTTTCTAGCACCAGAAGTCCATATCTGTCTATAGCACCCTGTGTTCCCTTTTTAATAAATACCATTCAATTTTCTGCAGCCTCTCATAAGGAATCAAGCAAATCCATCATCAAGTACAGCTCTGGACTATAAGGGGGCAGCATTTAAACATTTTCTGGGCCTATAGTGGGGTTGGCCAAAACAAAGTTTGCTTTGCTAGAGGTGGTTCCTTGCGCCACCTGTGGGCTTAAACATAAAAGCTACAAGCTTAATAAGTGACCAGATAGATGTGTAGTGTTCCACAACGCTCACTATCTTTTTTATGTGTGTTCAGTTTTACTTACCCTACATTTCCCTACGTCATCTGCACTAGTATTTAAGCCCTACTCATCTGATATTGTTTTCCCACATTGTTACACACTTGCCCAACTAAAAGTATTGATATTGAGATCGTATTTTCAGTTCCATGGCAGTATCTTAACTTGGTGGAGCTTTAAAGTGTTAGAGAAACACTTTCGAAGCTGATTGTACCACGTGACAGAATGAAGACCCTACCAGGTATGCGCCGATTTAACACGTCTCCTGCGTAGCAGGACACTTGACCAAAATGGAGGGTTGAGCAAGGCGTTACCATAGACCACAGTCTTTTAGGCTACTGTAATGTAAATATGCATAAGAGTATTTCTCACTAGAAAACTGCATGCAAACGACACGAGTGCAGCAGAGATGGTGCTGAGAATGCGTGTGACTGACGAGTGATGGAAACGACTGACACTTGTGTTTGATGGAAGCCTGACATGCATTGATAGACAGCATCACCAACAACACAGAAGATCAGCCAGATGAAACAGAGACTCAGCGAGTGAATGTGACCAGGTTTCAATAGTTAAAGGTTAGAGAAAATATATAGATAGTGGGGGGACAAACAAAGGAGTACTACTTACAGTAGAACAGGCACATACACTTACAAACACCTTTTACAGCTTGTTACACATAAGAAGTGGAAAGTCATACACAAAGAAGTCTGTAAACACATCAACATGAGCTCGACTGATAAGGTAGTGAGTTTGAGTGAATGACGGACATCTGCTTGTGGATCCGGCTGTTCAGATGACCAGAGGAAGCTAAATGCACTGCACTAGAGTGCAGCAAAACAGTAATAACACGCTGTCAGTACATAAATACAGTGGCGCTTGAAAGTTTGTGAACTCTAGAATTTTCTACATTTCTGCATTAATATGATCTGAAACATCATCAGATTTTCACACATGTCCTACAGTAGATAGAGAACCCAGTTAAACAAATATTATACTTGGTCATTTATTTATTGAGGAAAATGATCCAATATTACGTATTAGTGAGTGGCAAAAGTATGTGAACCTTTGCTTTCAGTATCTGGTGTGACCCCCCCGTGTAGCAATAACTGCAACTAAACAGATGTCCTAACATTTTACTTCAGAATTCTCTGATATAGTTCAGAATTAATTGTTCAATCAATGATGGCAAGCCGTCCTGGCCAACCACCACCATGTTTCACAGCTGGGATAAGGTTCTTATGCTGGAATGCAGTGTTTTCCTTTCTCCAAACAGAATGATTTTCTTTTAAACCAAAAAGTTCTATTTTGGTCTGATCCGTCCACAAAACATTCTTCCAATAACCTTCTGGCTTGTCCACGTGATCTTTAGCAAACTGCAGACGACCAGCAATGTTCTTTTTGGAGAGCAGTATCTTTCTCCTTGCAACCCTGCCATGCACACCATTGTTGTTCAGTGTTCTTCTGATGGTGGACTCATGAACATTATCCTTAGCCGAGATACTGCAGGCCCTCTTCTCTACTCTTCCCTCCGTCGTCGGGCGGCTTGCTCGGCCCTCGGCCGGCTTCTCCCTCATCCTGCGTCAAGCGCACCACCCCCATCGTCTGCAGTACGAACCAGCAATCCTTCGCTTTCCTGTTTGTGTGCCACCGATAGCACCCGTCTTCCATGTCTCCGCTTTCTTCTTCTTCCCGCTTCCCTGCCACCCCTCTGCGATATTTAGCCGCGCGCCCCCATTGAATATGTTCAGTGTTCTTCTGATGGTGGACTCATGAACATTCATGAGCCAATGTAGAGGAAGCCTTCAGTTTCGTAGAAGGTCCACTTGCGGGTCCTTTGTGACCTCGCCAACTATTACATGCCTTGCTCTTGGAGTGATCTTTGTTGGTTGACCACTCCTGGGGAGGGTAACAATGGTCTTGAATTTCCTCCATTTGTACACAATCTGTCTGACTGTGGATTGGTGGAGTCCAAACTCTTTAGAGATGGTTTTGTAACCTTTTCCAGCCTAATGGGCATCAACAACTCTTCTTCCGAGGTCCTCAGAAATCTCCTTTGTTCGTGCCATGATAAAATTCCACAAACTTGTTGTGATGAGCAGACTGATAGATCCCTGTTCTTTAAATAAAACAGGGTGCCCACTCACACCTGATTATCATCCCATTGATTGAAAACACCTGACTCTAAATTTCACCTTCAAATTAACTGCTAATCTTAGAGGTTCACATACTTTTTCCACTCACTAATATATACTATTGGATCATTTCCCTCAATAAATAAATGACCAAGTATAATATGTTTGTCTCATTTGTTTAACTGGGTTCTCTCAATCTACTTTTAGGAGTTGTGTGAAAATCTGATGATGTTTTAGGTCATATTTAGGCAGAAATATATATAACCCCTCTAAAGGGTTCAAAAACTTTCAAGGACAACTGTAAGCAATTAACATACTGAAATAATTATTAAGATGGTAATTGAAGTTCAGTACAGTACACTGTGTATTGTGACTGTGTATCGGACTACTTAATGCTGATGTGCATATTTTACATTTTATTTAAACTATGATTCCAAGACCTATTAGTTTACATAAATTAGTTTCAGTCTTAGATTTATCATCTACGCCGCCCAAGGAGGTTGGGTCCCTTTGAGTCTTGGTCCTCCCAAGGTTTCTTCCTCATAACGCTTAGGGAGTTTTCCTTGCCCCCGTCACCCTAGGCTTGCTCAATTTGGGATTGGCCTTAGATATTAGGAGATAATCTAAACTTGTAAAGTTGCTTTGAGACAATGCTCCATTGTAAAAAGCGCTATATAAATAAATCTGACTTGACATGGGGCAGCGCTGTACATTGCTGCTTTGAGTCCGTTTACAGCCACATCGTCCAGAGTTAAAATACAGATTTTTATTTCTGATTCTAATTTATTATAACTTTTAAGACCTTGGACTTTAAAGCGATTGGACGTGGATCAGATGGACATTAAATGGCGCATACCTGTACTGCTATTTATGCTTTATATGCCTCCCTAAACTGAGCACTATAATAAACAGCGATTACTCATTTTGAATGGAAACCCATCAGAAAATGTGCTTTGATAAGATAGATCACACCGTTACCCGACTTCCAATCCCCACCCGCACTCGAACCTTGAACTACCATTGCACTTGCACACATCACAACTGTATCAGTGTTTAAAATCTCCTTTATTTGAAGTCTTACCATACAGATCTTAAGGCATCTGCACAAAGTACAGTTTCTGCAGAGGTTTAAAAAACTCACTTGGATGGTAGATGGATTCGTAAACGAGGTCGATAGACATATTTGGTGTTCCCCCCCTTAGTAACATTTTTATTTCTCGAAAATCTTATATAATATCATATTCTTGATTTCTTACAGCAGTCAGACATAGTGAGAGATGATACAGGAAAAGTGTCTTTAAAATCCATTAAATATGTACATAGAGACTTCACATCATGGCACTTACACACACGCGCGCAGACGTACGCATACACACTCCCATACAGCAGGATGCACAACACTATCAGAGGGAATAGACATACAACTCGATAATCTAACACATCTATTTACAGGTCCCTGCTTACTGCACGATGTCACTAGCATTGTGTCTTACAAAGATGGCTTAGAGGAGTGTGCGCTTACTTATATATTTATATATATATTTTTTTCTCTCTCTGAAAGAGGGGATTGTGGGTAAAAGGGTTAAATTAAAATCTAGGTTATATATCACACACCTAACATGAGGAGCGGCCGGTTGCCTCGTTCTGAACCTACCTCCAGAGTACAGTACAGATAAATGTCGAGCTCCCTTAAGATGTTGGAAGGTAGACTGACATGGCAGGAGTGAGGGACTGGCTCACAGAAGTGTGTGGGAGGAGAAGAGGAGTGGGACTTGGATGCGAGTGATGGACATCGTGCAGATCCAGTGAGCACGCCAGGCTACTTGGTCACATGGACGCGGAAGGTGATTCGGCCCAGGAACTTGTCGCGATCGTCGTCGTTGCGCAGGTTCGAGCCCTCCACTTTGCACTCGATAGTCAGAGCTGTGTTATAATCCTGCTCGGACAGCAGCAGCTTCACTGCCACCAGGGGCTGGACATAGTTAGGCTAAAAAGGAATAGACAGAGCATATAAAATATTAAACATTCAGCTAGATTTCATGTTTAGGCTTATTTGTGGTTTCAGATGTTATTTTGACTAAAGATATACATTCCTCTCTCACACACAGTCGTGAGTGTTGTGTGCAGGGCTGCTTGTGGTTTACCATTTTGAAGTTTAATAGCTTATCCCTAATTTGACAAAAATCCTTACCATAGGACAATGCCATACTGGTAACTAATACTGGCATAAATCCCAACTTGTGTGGTCGAAATCCCAAAGTGCGTCATACTATTGTTAATACATTTATGGTACTAGTCTGAATAAACATGATAGTTTTACCCAGTCACCAACCCGAAGTACAGTGGTACCTCAGTTCTAGTACCGAGCAAATTGTTCCCATAAGGAATAATGTAAATTGAATAAATCCATTCCAGATCCCCAGAAAATCCACACTGTAGTATATACATTAATGGAGGTGTACTGTACAGGTGCTGCCTGATTTACAAAGGAGATATGTTCCAACAAATCCATCATAAGTTAAATGCATCATGAACTGAGGAGTTTAATGAGTGTTTGTTAGAGCGGTCCACACTATCATATTAGAGCCTTTGATAAGGAATGATAAGTAAGTTAATGTTTAAAACACTTACATTAACCTACAGTTGGCCAAAATCATTAACACAAAGCTTATTTTATAATAAAGTTTTGAAAAGTCTCATGTAATTTAGTGAGTAATGGATTTAAAGTGAAAAGTTACTTACTCTATTGGTGAACACTAGCAGCCAACTAGGGGCTAGCATAGCTGCTAAGCTAACTGGAGCGCGTGTTTCCTTTCAGTTTCTGTTCGGTAACTAACCTATTTAGGACCCATGGGCACTTACTGTTCTATAGGTAAACATAGTGGAGATCTTCAATGAGCAAGGGACGTTGTGAACCTGAATCACTGTTTACTGAATCGTGAATCATGAATCGAGTTTCGGCTGAATTGAGTCACGTGGCTCAACTCGTACAAGTTTAAGCAGGTGTGCCGAGTACTGAGCAAACAACGTGAGCCGAGAAATTTTTCTAGTCAAAATGTGTCGAGAACCATATCCGATGAGTTCTGAGGTACCACTGTACTAGTAT